>JABWDY010006232.1:0-15096 GCA_013358455.1 Thalictrum thalictroides | reverse complement strand
TTAAATATATTTAGATTTTGAAAAAGATTTATGGTTTTGAACTTTTTTATCTATATAGTGAACTTGATTGTGTGTAGACTTTATTTTGTTTTGTAACCCAAATCCAATATAACATTAAAATTCATATTTTAGTAGATTAAAAGTTTGAAATACAAAAGCCCAAAATAAAAACCTAGGACCGAAGACCGAACCGAAACCGGACCGATTATACTTGTTTATGTCGGTCCTAAGACCAAAACCGAACTGAAAGTAGGGTTGGGCAAAACAAATCCAAAACACACAAACCGAACCGACCCAAACCGATCCGAACATTGTTAGAGGTGTTTACCTGTTCACCTGTTTGGTTGCAGTTCCAAAATTAGTAAAACACTTTTTTAGGTTTTCGATTTTGAAAATTTGCAAACACCCAAAACCGAACCGAACATGTTCTATATACATAGATACTACAAACTCCAGCCCACTGTATAGCCCAATGATAGCCCGTCTCTTTAGCCTTTACCTTTTTGCAGTTTAGTGATTTATGTCTTCCCGTATTTCACTATTTCCTCTTCCCATCTTAGGGTTTTGAATTAACAACTCATCTTCTTCAAATCACTACTTGCATTATGATGATAATCTAACCATTGACTACATTTTCAATTACTGCATCCTTAAATTCCCAATCATCTTCATCAAAATCCCCATTTCTTCAACCGAATTCGAATTCAAACCATAAACATGATTCAAATTTGATCCATTTTCAGTTTCAGTTTTGAACTATTAGAACCGAACCGACCCATGCCCACCCCTAACCGAAAGTACTGTTTCCAATTTGACACGATACCATGAAACACATCTGAACCATAAAAGTTAGGCCGACAAGTTTTACTTGACCACAAACATAGACACGTGTAAATAAATACGGAGTACCAAAAAAAAATCTCTTCTCTCTTCCGTCTTCCCCTACAAATTCTCGTTGGTTACTACTTCTCAAACTCTCTACATCGGCTTTTGTTTTCTCTGACAAAAGCTGACCCTTTTCTCTCTTTCTCTTCTTCTCACAACCACCAAGAGAGAGAGAAACAAAACAACAACAACAGCCTCCAAACCCTAATTAGCGTTTAATCTCAATTTTCCAGATCCACACTTCTTTCTTCTTCTTAAGGTTCTTTTGATTGATTTCTATTCTTTCAAATTTGTTTTGTTAGGGTTTTGATTAAAATTTTTTTTTAGGGTTTTGAATTGAGGATTATATTGTTTGTTTTAGGTAGAAATATGGTTTCTGATGCAAGTAAGAAGAAGTTAGCTCAAAAGAAAGCCGCCGCTGCTGCTAAGAGAGGAGGAAAAGCTTCTTCTGCAGCAACATCATCAAAGTCTAATGGAACTGGTGTTGATAAGATAACTAATGGAGTCGATTCATTGCATATATCGGATCGAACATGCACTGGTGTGCTTGCTTCTCATCCTATGTCCAGAGATATACATGTAAGTAGTATTATTATTATTAGATCTGAAATTTATTTTTACATAAAAAATGTTTCTGATTTAATTAGGTTAGGTTATTTATAGATCTGAATATTAGTGTTTGTTAAGTTATAATTTTTGAGAAAAACGGATTCTTGATTTATTTTACAATTTTATCAATAGAATCTCAATTTCTTAGTTCATGTTTGTCAATTTATAATTTTTAAGAGCATGTTATTGATATCAGCATCTGGTTAGCTATTAAAATATTTATAATTTATCAGTGTTTGTAAAGCTATAAGTTTGGAAAAATATGGAGTGTTTGATTTAGATTTCAGTATTGTGAACAGAACCTTAATTTTACTATTGGTAATTTTGGTTCTAGTCTATGCTTGTCAATTAAAGATTTTTTATTCCTTGACGTTTCTTTTGCTATATGCATCCTGCAGTAACCTAGATTTATAAGCGCATGTTAATCATATAAGTGTCTGTTACATATTTAATTTTCCTTACTTCATTAGCTTAAAAAAGTTCTTCCTTCCTAGTTTTCAAATTGTGCATAAACTCATTCACATAAACAAAAAGATGTGTGTTTATGGTACTATTCGTCTATTCCTCTTGCAAAGGTAGAATACAAACTCACAACAACAATGTTGCATAGACTGTACTTGTTCTAGTTTTCTGTCTTTTCTCTGTTTTCCCAGATTATTATGAACTAAGTCCTCTATTTTTGTAAATTAATTGTGATGCATTAGTTCCCAGGGACAGATACTGGATTTTCACGAAGGATGGGCAGATATTTTATTAAATATATTCTTTAAATAATATTTAAGGGTGGGCATAACATAAGGCAAAACCAATGCTAATATAATTAATATCATATGTAAAAATTAATTTTTCAAAATTTAAGGCTGGTCAGATGCCCACCCTTGACCACATGTGGCTCTGTCCCTGTTAGTTTCTTGCTAATTTTATTTTGGGCGTTACAACAAATTTATGTAATTGGAGTCAGGAATGTTGTCTGCGTTAAGCCTTTATATTTGTTATTATGTTCATTATTTTGTCAACTCATTACATGATATTTGGTGGTAATATTTGTATTTTATTTTATACATCCCATGCTGCAAATCAAACTGTAATGTGTTCTTGCAGATAGAGTCGTTATCTCTTACCTTCCATGGCCATGATTTAATAGTGGATTCTGAACTGGAGCTTAATTATGGAAGGTTTGTTCATGTTATTTATTCATAAATTTGTGCAACCTACTGTTCTTCTCTCAAAGAGTGACATGCTTGTTTGTTTCATTTAATTTGATCCAGACGCTATGGTTTGCTTGGCTTGAATGGTTGTGGGAAATCTACACTTCTTACTTCAATTGGTTGCAGAGAGCTCCCTATTCCAGAGCACATGGATATCTATCATCTTAGCAGGGAGATAGAAGCCTCTGATATGTCTGCATTGGAGGCTGTTATAAATTGCGATGAAGAGAGGCTTCAATTGGAGAAAGAAGTAGAAATTTTGGCAGCAGAGGTGTGCTGACATTGCATTTAAGGGCCAATATTTCAACAGTTAATTCTTTGATTTTTTGTAATCTGATAACACATCTTGTATCATATGTTCTTACAGGACGGTGGTGGTGGAGAGGCCCTCGAACGCATATATGAGCGCTTAGATGCATTGGATGCTTCAACTGCTGAGAAGCGTGCTGCTGAGATTTTGTTTGGACTTGGTTTTGACAAGAAGATGCAATCTAAAAAAACTCGAGATTTTTCTGGTGGTTGGCGAATGAGGATTGCATTGGCACGTGCCTTGTTTATGAACCCCACCATACTTCTTCTGGATGAGCCTACGAACCATCTCGGTAATGTTTATTAAAATTATTTTTTTGTTGATTTCATTCATGATTTAACAACATTCATTGCAATCTTGATCCTTTCATCTGTATGTAGTCTACGGAGTTTTACATTATGATGGATTATTTTCCATGAGAAAAGAGAAACAAAGAGATTGCAGTAGCCTACAAATGTTATTATTCTGTGCTGATGTGATCAAATTTGTGTTATTATTTTGTGCTGATATGATCAAATTTGTTAATGTTAGTTTGCTAGCAAATGAAATCGAGGTTAGAGTTTTTTCAAATGTATTGTTTACTTTGTTAGACAAGATGATAAGAGTTGTCAACTTGTAAACGGGTTCTACCATGCTAGGAACCTGGCCCTGGAGGTGCAATTCTTGTAGGCGTTTAGAACTCTTAGTTTGTGGTTGACCCAATTGAGAATTAGCACACTGACAATTTTCAAATCTCATTTAATGCATATAATGGGAAATACCTTATTTATCGCCTATATTTTGGATCTATTATTCTCGATACTAATATAAATTGTAAGTCTTTCACCAAAAACGTAGTACCTTTAGGATCACACTGACACATCCAAACTTCCAAATTATTGCTATTTCGTTTTTGAGAGAACCTGTTATGCCCCACCATTTTGGTATTTTATTTCTTGATTTGTACAGCATGATTATATTATGATTCTTATATGCCAACTTTGTTATATAATCTTTATTAGTCAAATCAATATTAAAGAAAGATGAGGGAACTATAGTTGTAATTCCAACTGACGATTGAAACCCCAATACAAAATTATTTGATGAAATAGTAAAGTGAGTTTAGCAATTTTTTTGAACATGTTGATTAGCACCCTTAAAACAATGAGATGGAATTTGCTACTCTAGAAACCCCGTCAATCTTATGTAGCCAGAGCTAAGTTATGTGGGACTAAACCACACACTAAAAGCCTACAATACCCTTTACTTCCTACAGGAAACAGAGTCGATCCTTTACCCACTGATGCTTGTGATATTAAAGAGAAGGATTCTTTATGATGTATATGGATTCAGGACTAGGTATTAGTCATCTGGTGAAAAAATTCAGTTATTGTTAATTTTACCATAGTCTTTTACAAGATTATTATTTTATTGATAACCCCACTTATTGTTTTTATGATTGATTTAGACCTAGCCCTTCCCCCTCTTAATTTCTGGTAAATTGTTGATCTGCCTGGTTGATTGTCCGGGAGTTGTGTACTCGAATAGCCTAGTCCATCATAGCATATGAAAGGAAACAATGTTCATGGAAAAACTAGTAAAATTCTTTTTTTGTATTTACTTTACTAATTAGACAATCTGCTGTTGTTGCAGATTTGGAAGCTTGTGTCTGGTTGGAGGAAATGCTGAAGAAGTTTGATAGAATCCTGGTTGTAATATCACATTCCCAAGATTTCCTGAATGGTGTTTGCACAAATATCATACACATGCAGAGCAAGAAGCTGAAGTTCTACACTGGTAACTATGATCAATACGTGCAGACCCGGTCAGAGCTTGAAGAAAACCAGATGAAGCAGTACAAGTGGGAGCAAGAACAAATTTCTAACATGAAGGAGTACATTGCTAGGTTTGGGCATGGTTCTGCAAAGCTAGCCCGACAGGCACAGAGCAAGGAGAAGACACTGGCGAAGATGGAACGGGGTGGGCTCACTGAAAAGGTCGCTAGGGACCAAGTTTTAGTTTTCCGTTTCACTGATGTTGGCAAACTGCCTCCGCCAGTACTCCAGTTTGTGGAGGTCAAATTTGGATATACTCCTGATAATCTTATCTACAAAAACCTTGATTTTGGGGTGGATTTGGATTCAAGAGTAGCACTTGTGGGTCCTAATGGAGCTGGAAAGAGCACACTGCTGAAGCTAATGACAGGGGATCTGACTCCTAATGATGGCATGGTTAAGCGGCACAATCATCTGAAGATTGGACAGTATCATCAGCATTTGACTGAGAAACTTGACTTGGAGATGCCTGCCCTTCAGTTCATGATGAGGGAGTATCCTGGCAACGAGGAAGAAAAGATGAGGGCAGCAATTGGGAAGTTTGGACTGACAGGTAAGGCCCAGGTCATGCCAATGAAAAATTTATCTGATGGGCAGAAAAGTAGGGTGATTTTTGCATGGTTGGCATGGAGGCAACCACAGATGCTTTTATTGGATGAGCCCACAAATCATCTGGACATTGAAACCATAGATTCACTCGCAGAGGCACTTAAAGAGTGGGATGGTGGATTGGTTCTTGTTAGCCATGACTTCAGGCTCATTAACCAGGTAGCAAAAGAGATTTGGGTGTGTGAGAAACAGGCAGTTACTCGATGGGAGGGTGACATTATGGATTTCAAGGCACACCTCAGACGCAAGGCTGGTTTATTGGATTGAGGTAGCAAAGAGAACAAAACTATTGGGGAGCTATTTCATGGCCGCAATAGATATCTAGCTCATGTTTGTGTTATGATGCATTAGAGGGGCCAAATTGCTTTTTTTTGTGGAAGTGGCCTATGTTGATGACAATGACGAAATTGAGACTGGGTATTATTGTAATCCCAGATGTTTGGTATTTTCGTTCGACCCCACAGGTTTGATATGGTCTCCTATATCAGGTAGCTATAAATTTTATTACAAGTCATACATGGTATATGGTGAAGATTTCTTTCTTATTTATAGTAGCTAGTATTATCCTAAATTTTGTTGTTTTTTTGCACTTCATTGGATTTGAGTTATAAATTAAGTTGCACTCTGGAGAATAATTGAAATGACATTAAAATTTTGTTTTATAGTTTCATAGTCCATTATATATTACAGGCTTATAGCTACATGATTTTTAGTATCCTTCTGTTTGGCTGACTTAAGTTATTTTAGTTCTGACTTTTGAACAAGGCCTTTGTATGCTGTACAAAAATTGATTATGAAAAGAAACTGTGAAGCCAAAAACTTCCGGTGTCAAGTACCTGTAAAGTACTATCAAGTAACTTGGAAAGAGCGGTTGTTATTTGACACCAGATTTTTCATGGCCATGGTTGAAAACCACACTTCTTTAGAATGAAGGTAGTTAATGAAGAGATAGTATTACACTATTACTCAAAAAAGAAGTGATTCAATATATTCCTTTTGATCAAACTGTATTGCTAGCAACTAAATGAGCATTGAAGGACCACTAGCTTGCTCCAACCAAGCCAACGAGCTTTGTAAGATGATAGGGTGAACAGAGCCCTGAAGCTGGTGGTATCAAGGTCATTGTGCTCTTCTTGACCATCGTCAATCAAAATTGGGTTCACTCACCATTGCTTTACAGTGTTAAGACGAGCTTTGGCGTCATCATCATAGTCTGAAGGTATTCTGAAGGTCTATTAATGTATTGTTTCTCCGTTTGTTGTCTTGTAAACTTCAAAGCCTGTTCTGTGTGCCTCCAGAACTATTCTAGATGTGTATTATATCCAGCCCTCCTTCCATTGTATCTAGCCTGAGCACTTCATCACTTGCTTCTTAAGTTTGTTGTAGCTTAACGGTATTGAAAGTTCATCTCAACCATTATCTCAACTGATTCCCTTTAAAGCACAGTCGAGTTGGGGCTTATTTTAATGAGCTAATTAGCTATACCTTTGGAATTCAAGCCAAATTCATGAAATGAATGAGTTGTGATACCCCTCCAATTTTGTTTTTCGGTGAAATTATAAATTGAATTAGCTATACCTTTATACAATATCAAACATTTCTGATTAGGGTTTAGCCTAAAACTACTTTGCCACGTCAATATAAGAAGCGGGTTTTTCTACAATAGTTGATCTAGAAGTTTTGATAATGAAAAAAATAATCTAATGGTAAAGGTAAATGACGTGTTTTTTTTTACCATTGTAGGCAAATCAAGGTATTTACCATCTTCTTCTCTAAAGCTTCACCACCATTAGAGCTTCTTACCCACCAAGAACACAAGTTATAGAGAGAAAAAATCTCCTCAATTCCATCATCTAATCTACGTCTCTTCAATCGTCGATAATAATATGGTAATCAATCTCTTTTTTCTCAATCAAAGTTTTCATTTTTCTCAATTCAACTCTCTCTAGTCTACCCTCATCATTTCAAATTAATATGTTGTTTATATTTAAGCTCACATTCATTTACAAATTAGGGTTTCTACAAATTTGGGGATTGGGAAGTAACTGTAAATGTTATATTTTGTGAATTGTGACAAACAAGGGAAAAACGGACATTTCACATGTGATGTAATTTTACGAGTCTTTATATTAGGTTTAGTTCTTGGTGTACAAGTGTCCGAAAGGCTTCGGAGCTGAAGACATCAAGAATAGACGCGATCGGCGGCAACCAAGTACAATCGGGCAAAAACCGAGTCAAGCAAGCAGGTCAAGCTGACAGGTTAAGCAGGCAACTTATTATCACTGGACTCGACTGATAGCAAATGGAGATTTGAATATCATAAGGTCAGTCGACTGACCCTTTGATGGGTGACTTGGCTTTTAAGGTCAGTCGACTAACCCACAGTGGCAGTGATGGTAATTAAGCCGTCAGTCGACTGGCTGATGGGAATTTCCATTTTTTTAGCCTGGTTTGGTTCCTTTTCTCCCGGTTCACTCGGTCAAAACCATAGTAGGTCAATTGGTCAATTGACTTTGACCAACGGATCTTTGAGGGTTTTGACTATAAAAGCAACACAACAAGATGGATTTCATAAGGACTTTGTTTATTTCTTCAAGAGCTTTCAAGAGACAAAACCCTAGCCTTTGTGAGAGAAGCTTCAAGAGAGAAATCAATCATCTTCCTTCCATTCACTGACTTCAATTCTTTCAATCCAAGTGAGTATGAGTGAATGTTGTATATGGGTATTGTTATAAACCTATAGAGTGCTTTATCTTTATTTCTCTATCATTCTCATTGAGTGAGACTTTCAAGAGAGAAAAACCCCTTTTACCAAAGGTGATTCCTTTGATGTGATTTCTTCTTATTGAAGACAAGAGATGTGAAACCCTTGAGAAGGAGTTCAATGTGAGGAGCTTGGTGATTAGCTTCTTCAAACCCTAGTGGATTCTAGGTTAGAGATTTTAGGAGAAAATCTCTACAACTTTCAAGTTAGATTAAATCAACACTAATGGGAGTGGTGTTACAGTTGTTGGAGGTGTTCTAAGGCTTTAGATTTATCTTAATAGCAAGAAGCGACTTGAAAAGTGGACGTAGGCAATCTTGTGCCGAACCACTATACATCTTGTGTCTTTGGTTTGCTTTCTTGTTCTTATTATTATCTATATGCTTGGTAGTTGTAGTTATAGATTAATATCATCAACTTATATCTCTAGTTGGTAGTCCTTGAACTAGAAGGTGGGAGTGCCTCTTTCTCTACCCACCTCAAGAAGTTCTTGGCTACTTGTAAAAGTATTGGGTATTTCATAGTCTTAGAGTTGTGGTTTCAACAAACCCATACTCATTAAGACATGACCCCAAGGACTAGAGTTGGTTAGTTGTGAGTATTATTCTAGACTACTTTCTTGTTCATCTCTTCATGCTCTACCTTTCCATATTTTGTTATCTTGGTTGTTAGTTGCCTTAGACTTGATAGAATTGCTAAGTGTAATCTTTTTATTCCGCACTTAGTTTTTCCTAAGCATATCTGTTATTGTCAGTTTCTTCGATAAGTGACAGTTTGTCTTTGTTGTACTTCTTGGGGGTAATATTTGCCAGTAAGTTTTTTAAGTAGACTATTCACCCCCCTCTAGTATATTGGACACCATTGTGTAAGGAATATCATTTGGTATCAGAGCCAAGTTGCTCAAATCAAGGTTTAAACACCTGAGAAAACGATCCATACACAATGATGTTCATGACTGGGGGTCATAGTATGAACAAACCATTTTCTCCTGACAGAAGAAGAAGTTGTATTGATTTTTTCCTAGAATTTAGAAGTTCTTGGAATGTAAAACATGATGTTGATAAAATAGCTATATTTAATTATGTTCCTGTTTCTGTAAATATTGTTGTCTTACCTGACACCATGAGTCAAGTTAAAAAGGACTATAAGCATGTTAGACATCAAGGCTTAGATGTTTTTAAATTTGATATCTCCTCGAACTGCTTTAATCCTTTTAAATTTCAAATTTACTTGTTCTATTGACTCTATTGATGTCTTGACCTTAATGGTTGAGAAAATGGGTAAGTTTTACAAGAAAAACTGGAATCTTGCCAATTCTTTTTCGCCTTCTTACTAATGTGTCAGGAAGCTACAACAAGCTCTACTTCAAACTCATAACATGATCCCGATGACTCAGAAACTGATGATACCTCTTATCGAGAGCTTTTATGGCAATAGCATGTTCTCCACTTGAGTGTGAGACCACAAGTAGATAATGTGATGATTCTGAGTGTGAACCTAGAGAAGAGGACCTTCAATCCGCATATAATGAACTCTATGAAGAATTCAAGAAAGCTGCAAAGAAACTTGAATTGAACAGAGTCAGAATCAGAGAATTGTATGACAAGAGTCAGGATCTTCAAAGTGACAGGAAGCAGTTGCAGGACCAAGTTACCAAACTTAATACTCTAGTCCAGTCCCTTTCAGATGAGAAAGAGATTATAACTCTAGAGTTAAAGAGGATGGAGATCTCCATAGGGAAGACAAATGTGTCTACTCCATCCTCTGAGACTCTATCTCTGGATCACCTCTTGAAGGTTTCTCAGAGTCCTCATGATAAGGCTGGATTAGGATACAGGGCTGTAAAAGGGTTTGGTACATCAACTGCTAAACAAAGATTGAATCAACATCGTGGGATACGAACTTGTTTCTGTTGTGGACAATCTGGTCATTTACAGAGATACTACATGAAGAGGCTTGCTACTAAGAGGATTGATCAAGAGTTAGAACTGAGGAAAATTGTTGCATCTCTAGAGGCGAAGAATAGAGATCTGGAATTCTTAATCAGCAAATCTTATCCCAAGAAAGTTATAGCAGTATGGCAACCTAAAGATTCTGCGAAGTGTTTGGTTGTCAGGTGTGCTCTGAAAGCTGGAAAAACTTTGAAGTGGTATCTTGACAGTGGATGCTCTAAACACATGACAGGAGACAAGTCTTTTCTGAAAGACTATGAGCCATATGATGGTGGAAATGTGATATTTGGAGATGGTGTAAATTCCAAGATAGTTGGGAAAGGTGTGGTTCACTCCGAAGGCATTTCAAAGATCAGTGATGTTTCTCTTGTTGATGGTCTTCGACATAACCTGCTCAGTATCAGTCAAATATGTGATAAGGGTAACTTCTGTTTATTCTCAAGCAAGGAATGTCTACTTCTTGATCGTGACTTGAACAAGGTTCTCATGAGAGGAATACGATCCAATGAGGATTGTTATGTTATCAATGCTGAAGAACCTGTTGCTAAATGCAATTTTGTTCAAGATGAGACTTCTCTCCTATGGCACCAAAGACTTGGGCATATGAACTTGAGAGATCTGGCAAAGATCAGTCGAAAAGAACTTGTACGTGACTTGCCGTCTCTGAATCCTGAGAAGACTTTGTGCAGTGCTTGTCAGATTGGCAAACAGGTTAGGAGCTCGCATGTGAAGAAAAAGTTTATCAGTACTACTCGTCCTCTTGAGCTCATTCACATGGATCTGGTTGGTACACAAGTTGAAAGTCGTGGAGAAAAATCTTATTTTCTAGTCATGGTAGATGATTATAGCAGGTGGACATGGGTAGCTTTTCTCAGACACAAGAGTGATGCTTTTGAAGTCTTTGTCTCCTAATGTGAGAACTTGGGTATTCAGCATCAATTCTCTGCTCCAAAAACGCCTCAACAGAATGGAGTAGCTGAGAGAAAGAATCATGTTCTGCAAGAGATGGCTACTGTAATGTTGCATCATAAGAAAGTAGCAAGACATTTCTGGGCAGAAGCAGTGAACGCCGCCTGTCACATCATCAACCGTGTCTATCTGAGACCTGGCACTACAACCACTCCTTATGAACTATGGAAAGGTCGTAAACCCACGGTTGGTTACTTCAAGGTGTTTGGGAGTACATGTTATATCTACAGAGACCGTGGGAATGTTGCTAAGTTTGACAAGAAGTCTGATAAAAGAATTTTCCTTGGGTATGCAAATAACAATAAGGCCTACAGAGTATACAACCTTGAGAGGAAAGTTGTGGAAGAGACTGTAAATGTGAAGATTGATGATGCTCCTTTCAGTACACCTGTGCTTACCAATGATGATTCAGAACCTCTACCACCTACAACATCAGTCTTTCCTCGCACTACACCATGCGTTAGTACATCTAGTGAAGAACCTCATCCTGAGATTTTTTCCAGCAGCTCATCAGATACAGCATCCATTCATGATGAGGAACTTGTAAATACTGCACCAGCAATCAAACATCCAACTGTCTATGAAGAAGTTGCAGGTTCTCAGATACTTGGTGATCCCACCAAAAGAGTTCAAACCAGGAGACAGTTAGAGCGACAAAATCTCTTTTATGTGCTTTACTTCTCAGGTTGAACCGAAGAATGTGAAGGATGCCCTTACTGATCCTACTTAGATTGAGGCTATGCAAGAGGAGTTAAATCAATTTTAGAGAAATGATGTTTGGGAATTAGTAGAGAGACCACATGGAGACAATGTTATTGGAACCAAGTGGATTTACAAGAATAAAGTCGATGAGAATGGTGTGATTGTCAGGAACAAGGCTCGATTAGTGGCTCAGGGATACACACAGGTTGAGAGGATTGACTGTGAAGAAACATTTGCACCAGTAGCTCGTCTGGAGTCTATACGACTTCTTCTGGCCGTTTCTTGTCATCTGGGATTCAAGTTGTACCAAATGGACGTGAAGAGCGCCTTTCTGAATGGTGTTATAAATGAACAAGTTTATGTGGAACAGCCCAAAGGCTTTGAGGATCCAAAGCACCCGAATCATGTGTTCAAATTGAACAAAGCCTTATATGGACTGAAACAGGCTCCCAGAGCCTGGTACGAGCGGTTATCCACTTTTCTGATTTCAGTTGGGTACTCTAGAGGAAGCATTGATAAGACCTTATTTGTCAAGAAAGATAAAAATGACGTGCTGATAGTTCAGGTCTATGTTGATGATCTTGTGTTTGGTGCTACAAATCAGAGATTGGTAAATGAGTTTACTGCTCTCATGAAAGGTGAATTCGATATGAGTATGGAAGGAAGTTTGAACTTCTTCCTCGGGCTGCAGATCAATCAAACTGATAAAGGTCTATTCATCAGTCAATCCAAGTATGCCAGCTACTTGTGTAAGAAGTTTGATCTAGAATCAGCTACACCTGCTAAGACTCTGATGAGCAAAGATAGTAAAATATCTAAGGATGAGCAGGGAAAAGACGTTGATGTGACCTACTATCGAGTATGATTGGGAGCTTGTTATACCTTACAGCGAGTCGTCCTGACATAGCTTACAGTGTGGGGGTATGTGCACGGTATCAGGCACAACCTAAAGAGTCTCATGTGATCGCTGCTAAGAGGATTATCAGATATGTTCGTGGGACTCTTGGGTTAGGATTGTGGTATCCATTCGAGACTTCTGCAGATGTAGCAGGCTACTGTAGAATCAAGGGATATACTGATGCTGATTGGGCTGGTTGTGTAGAAGATAATAAAAGTACTAGTGGTGGTTGTTTCTACTTTGGTAACCGTTTGATAGCATGGCACTGCAAGAAACAAACCTGCATCTCTCTATCCACTGGTGAAGCAGAGTACGTGGCTGCCGGTAGTGATTGCACCCAAATGTTATGGCTCCGGTAGTGATTGCACCCAAATGTTGTGGCTAAAGTACATGCTTGTTGATTACGGTATCACTCAGAACACCATGACTTTATTTTGTGATAACACCAGCACCATCAATATTTCTAAGAATCCTGTCCAACATTCTTGGACGAAGCATATTTTCGACATCATTTCATTCGAGAATTAGTTGAGGACAAAGTGATTACCTTGGAATATATTGATACTACTCATCAAAAGGCCGATATCCTTACCAAGCCCCTCGACAACCAGAGATTTTACTATATCAGGGCGTCTATAGGGATGCTTACGTTTTCCTGAGGAGTAAGTGCTTCTTAGTGGGTCCATTAGTACTTGTGTGCCAAGTGGACCCTCTAACCGAACTACGAGGGTACGTAGGCAGTTACTTGTTTGAGGCAAGTAGTGCGATGCCAGTTTTATATATAAGTTTTACTTAGTGTATTTTTGATATATGTGTTGTCAGGGCTTCACGTTTTATCTTAAGTATTTCAGGTAACATGAAGCATATGTGCTGAAAGTGAACCTCTCTTATGCCTGTCACGTCATGACATGAAAAGGTTACCCGTGTCGGTATCACATTCATGTCATGATCTTGGTTTAAGTTTGGTATTTCTTGTTGTGTTTCTATGAATGCCTTGATCCATAATTTCAAAGACATGATAAGTATGAGTGAACATCAATGGAAGTGGTCGGCATGTCATCGATACGAATAAAAACCACGTGTATCTTTGTGGTTGGCGTAGTCGGGGGCATGATTGGAGATCATGTTAATTCCTATGTGATGGGAACACTTAATGTGTTTGTGAATTTATATGATCAATGCTTTCTTGAGTGTTTTCCTTGTTATCCTGTTGTTGTGTTTGCATAATTGCATGTTATACGTTCATGTTATATCTTGTGTTCATGCTTATGCCTTGCCATGCATGTTGGTTTTCATGATGTTATATCTTGTTGCATGCTTTGGTTGTGTCCTAGATGACCCGAAACTGAGATCCAATGTGTGTGACATATCAAGCATGAAAGATGCATCCGTTTGATGAAATTTAAGTTGTACGTGACTGAAAAACATAGTATGTGACTAAAAGAATACCAGTAGAACCTTCTATGGCAGCTCAGGGGCAGATGGTGCAACCAATGCTCACTTCGAGGAGGTCTGAAGACGAGTAAAGGTAAAAGCTACTAATGTTTATTTTCAGGATGATTGTCGTGCTAGTAATGGATCAGGTTCAGGTGCTTAAGTAGTGTCTGATGGGGTACACACAAGGATCAATGATGACCGACCTAATCTCAATTAGGTCCCCCTGTGGAGGTCGTCTAGGAGTCCTTGTCAGTTTTGTCGAGGTTTAGGTTTTTATTTGTTTTTGCATGTTTTAGTTGTTTTTGTTCATATCAGTTGGTTTTTGTATCAGTTGGTATGTTTTTATTGATAGGTGTGTACTTGGAAAACTATGTTTTTATGCTTATATAGTTGGGTTAGTTTTCACTTCATAGCTTGATATGTTTTCATATGTTTTTCATATCTTATATCTTTTGCTATGGATGGTCCATATATACATGTTATCAGGGTTTATGTTCTATATATCTTTTGATGATATCCTGTTATGTTTATATGCAGTGCACATCTGTTTAGTTCATGCTTCACACACTTGTCTTTTATGTATATATATCATGTTGTGTGTGCTCAGCATGATACCATATATCTCAGTTGGCTAACCCTGTTTTTTCCCAGCTTTATCAATTGGTGTGTTCAATTGGTTATCTATATGGTTATGCTAACTCTCCTTGCAGCTTGTTCTCACTGTTTGTTCATGTTTGGACATCACTTGGGATCGTTTCTATGTTTGAGCAGGGACCCTTTGTCAACTTTTGACAAAAAGGGGGAGAATAGATATATGAATATACAGGTTGATGGTTGATATGTGTATGCTTTATGTTTTTATATATGTTTGTGCATACATGGTTGATGAGAGATATGTTGATATCTCATATGAGTGATGGTTTTAATTTCTTGATGTTC
>JABWDY010006175.1:3446-15270 GCA_013358455.1 Thalictrum thalictroides | reverse complement strand
TCGGGTGATAGGCTAGATGATATTATAATAGGATATTTTCCCTCCTCGTCTAAATGTACATATTTAAGTTCTGAAGGTAAGGGTTTAAGTTCAAGACTTGGTGGCGTGGGAATCAAAGTTTCACTTGGCTCGGTTTCCACCTCACAAACTTCTAGAGGAGTATCAACTTCATCATTTTGGATATAAGAGATGCTTTCAACATTGTTATTAAGATGAGTGAACTCATTGCAAGTTCTCACTACATCCTCATCGATAAATTCCCCATTACTATCTTGTATGTTGTAAACTTCTTCCGATTGGGATGTATCTAGAGGTTGTTGTAACATCTTAAAAATGTTTACTTTTATCATTAGATTTTCAAAAGTTTTGAGCATCGATCCGTTTCTACAATTAATTAAGGCATTAGCCGTAGCTAAGAAAGGTCTACCTAAAATAATTGGTTTAGAAACCTCGATAGAGTGTTGAGTATCCAAGATCACAAAATCAACGGGATAGTAGAAATCTTATACCTTAACCAAAACATCCTCCACGACTCCCCGTGGGTATTTGACACTACGGTCGGCAAATTGAAGTGACATCCTTGTTGGTTTCAACTCTTTTAACCCAAGCTTTTGGTACAAATAGTAAGGGAGTAAGTTCACACTTGCTCCCAAATCTAAGAGTGCCGTACCTTGAAATCCATCACCTAGTGTGCAATTTATTGTTGGTCTCCCCGGATCTTTGTACTTTACTATTCCATTTTGCTCGACGAACGAGGGCAATTGTTCATTGAAAAACGCTTCCTTAGGTATATTAGTTCGCCTTTTAACAGTGCAGAACTCTTTCAAATATTTAGCGTGTTGAGGCATATTTCTAAGAGCGGTGAGAAAAGGTATATTAATGTGTAGATTTTTAAAAATTTCCTTTATCTCATTGAATTATTCCTCTTTGTCGGGACCTAAAACTCTATGTGGATAAGGGACTTTAGGTATGTATTTTCTTACTTCTTTTTCTTTTTCTTTATCTTTCTCATTGTTTTTAGAAGTAGAATTATCTTTTGGAAAAGTAGAGACATTATACGCTTGAATGTTACTAGGTGGATTTTCAACGTCAACTATCGGGTTACTTGAGCTAGAAGTGACATTACTAGAATTATTATGTTTAACTATGTCATCTTCGGTTGGCATGACTACTTTATTATTGTGTTATTTCCCCGAACGTAAATTAGTTATAGCCTTAGCTTCTTCTCTTTGAACCGAAGGATTACTTGTCGAGACTTTAAAGACCTTTTGAATAGGTTTTGGGTTTTGAATAGGTTGTCCCGAAAATTTTCCTTTCTCTTGTTCGGCATCTATTTTAGCAACTTTATGTTCAAGTCTTTCAATGATTTTATTTTGACTCGTTTGTTGTTCAAGTATCTTCATTAAAAGAGCTTCATAATCAGTCTTTGGTTGCTCGGCCTTTTCTAGATTTTTATAACCTTCATTGTTATTTCTATAACCTTGAAAGTTGTTGTTTTGTCTCATATATCCATTAGGGTTTCTATTCATTGTATTTCCTTGAAAAATTCGTGGGTTTTGATTAAACGGTCTAGCATTGTTTTGATTAGCCCATTGAAAGTTTGGATGATTAGCCCATGTTGGATTGTATGAGTTACCTTGAGGTGGAACATTATTTCTAGTGTCCCCATCAATACATTGTTTTGATTACCCCATCAAAACAATAACTATTTCTAGTGTCCCCATCAAAACATTGTTTTGATTACCCCATCTAAATCAAAAGCACTATTTGCTAAGCCTAGAGGACTATTATCAAGATCGAAATCTATCGGACTCACCTCTAACTTATTAACAACCAAAGGAGTATACCTAATACCAGAGCGTAAAAGCATATACTAAGGTGTTGATATCGGGTCTTTTGGTACGTACCCTTTACCAACTATTATCAGAACTAAGCTAAGTACATAAGGCAAACACTTCACACTTCTAATTATTGAAAATTAAACCTCTTACGTGGGATTCGAGGTGTTAAGAATACACGTACCTTTTTCCCTCGAACACGCACAAACGAGCAAATAATATTCAATATGGCAAAATACAGAATGTAAATACCTTAAAAGTGTTTGAAACACGTACATTGGTCAAAAAACTTAAAATTCTGAAATTTTCAAAGTTTTAGGAAAATCCAAAAAAATTTGAACCTTCTGATCTACTCGCCCCGTGCGAGTTGAGAATACCTGAGAGGTCGCGTCACGCGAGCTTCACAGAAATCCAAAACTTTTGATTTTTCGATTTTTTTTTCTTTTTTTTGGGAGGGCGGTGATGTGCGGGCTTGAATGTGTTGATTCGCGTCTGTAAGTACCTTGGATCTTCTTAGAGCGGCAACGACGCCAATTTGATGTGATGGTTTTCCGGGAGTTAGCAGTGCCTTCCCGTCAAACCTTTAGTAGTGCTAGCAAACCAATCTGCAAAAACAAGTTAAGCCTCCTAGCACTACTAAAAAGCATCAAATAATTTTATTTTCCCTTTGTTTGACAACTAAACCTATCCTAGAATTAGCATAGAGGCAAGTATCGGGTATCGAATCCACTCTTTCCAAGAATTGGGTACTTTAACTACAAACACGAAACAACGATGATGGATGATATCGTTTATGAATGGATTGATTGATTGTAGAGATTTGATTGATTGAGAGTAATATGATTGAGGTAATGTAAAACAAGTAATTAAAGCAAGCAAGAAATAAAAATGTTTGTGAATATGGAGAGAAAAGCGGGGTATTACTTCGTTTCATAGGTAAGTGTTCAAAATAACTACTCATGTTTTGTTTACCATACATCTAACTATAAACTCATAGACAAGCAATAATTAGTGATGAGTTCCCTTGCTCTCGACCCAGGAACTCGACCTCAAGAAGTATTCAAGACCCAATACCTCTCATCTCGATGCCGTCATGCAAGTAGTGAATCACCTCTCTTTATACAAATTGTTAACTACCTTCTCTCTCTCGATGCCAATATATATTAACAGGCGTATGAGGCTCGAAAGTCTCTACACATGCAAAAAGATCTCTCTTTTATTTATTATGAAGAACAAAAAGCAAAAACTATCCTATGTGATTAATCATAAAATAATTACCTTTCTAGCATGGCAAACATGGAACACATGTAGTAAATTCTTCTACTTACCTAATCCACTTGTAAAACCCCATGAATCGATTAGCTCATGGTGATTGTAGTGATGATCATGATAGATGTAAAAGTAAAAGACATAATTAAAAGACAAGAATGTAAAGGCAATATATTAAATTGCATGAAAAGTAAAGATTTGATAGCAATATGAAGAACTTGAACTTGAAAAGTAAATAGACTTGTATTAAAGTAAATGGAACTTGTCCTTCAATATATAATAATGTAAAACCCTAATGATACTTCAATTTAAGATTAAAGCATAATGAATTTTGTGGCTCTCCTCTCCTTATATAGGGAGGAGTCCTTCTAACCCTAGAACTCCTTGAGAATTGCTAGAAAAGAGTTTGTATTTTGTTAGATAATTTGTAGGAAGCTTCTGGAGCTGAAATTTAGTGGAGAGCTTGGTCAAGTCACGTTTACGACTCAGTCAAAATCTTGGGTCCAAATGTCTTCTAGAAATACGATTTCCAAGAAGCCCAATGAGCCCAAAAACTGCCTTCAGAAACTGGGTCTAGCCGGTTTTGATGAGTCTTTTTTTCCTGATTCCATCTCTGTTTTATGCGATCTACCTTGACAGTCTTGAAGTAGGAAGTGAGAGCTTTCCAATACCTATTTGTGCTTCACAATCCGAGCTCTCTAACCCTTTCGTTTAATTGCGTCAAGTTGGCTAGTTGAAACTGCCTTTTTACCGTATTTTGCTTCCTTTTAGCTTTTCCGGGTGAAATGCACCTACAAACACGTAATTCTAACAATACCAAGTATATAATATCACTTTATATCATAACTTGAGACAAATATATATGAGTTAAGGGGATATATTTATACTTTTGAGCGCTTATCAACAGCTTCCTTCATACTACCTCATGCAACAATTAGAGACATCAACAAAGCTTGCAGGAACTTCCTTTGGACAGGTCCAGATTGCACTACCTCACATGCACTCATGAGCTGTAATGATGTTTGTCTTCCTTACACTGAAGAAGGATTGGGTATTAGAAACTTGGAGACCGTCAACCATGTTGCCAACATGAGGCATATTTGGCACATAGTGAGTAAGAAGAAAAATTTGTGCGTAGAATGGGTTACCAGGAAACATATAAGAGGGAGACATTTCTGGTTAATGCCCATATCAGCTGAAAGCTCATGGATCTGGAGATCTTTTGTTAAGGAGAGGGACAAGGCTGCACATTTTATACAACATCAAATAGGCAATGGAAGAGTTACTAACATGTGGTTAGATCCATAGCATCCTAGTGGTATACTATATGATCACTTTCCTATTTCATTATTATATGATTCCACATGTTTCAAGGATGCAAAGGTATTAAGCATTATTCATGAAGGCCAATCGCAGATTCCAGAACATATTGTTATTCATCTCAGCCACTTATTCATGGCCTTGATTCAATACCAATTGGAGAAGAACAAGATGAACCAGTGTGGAATGTATCTTTGTAGGGGCAATTCAGTTTGAATGAAGCATTAAGAAGGACAAAGGCACTATTGAGTTGGACCAACATTGTGTGGTTCTTTGTGAATGTATCAAAACACTTGCCAAAATGAAACCATGGGGAGTAGTGAATTCAGATGCATGTGTATTATGCTGGAATCACAGGGAGACAGAATTACATCTTTCTTTGAATGTGCATTCGCTAAACAGGTTTGGTAGGATTTGTTAATGATGGTTTGTTACGCAAGGCAACAGGGAGGCACATGGATAGATGAAATAAAATGGGTCTATGCATACACTAGGCAAAAAGGTATGAAGAGTGATGCCCTCAGGTTACTTTTCAATTCTTTTATTTACTAGATTTGGAAGAGTAGTTATATTTTCAGAAGCTCCAGGATGGATGTAAGAGAGGTGATTAGGATGGTGCTGAGAGATGTTAAAACCTAACTTTATAGCATTGAATACATGATGGAACCAAGACCAGAGATAAGCCTTTTGATTGAGACATGGGATATTTTCATTTGATGATAGATTACCTACCATTATACACTGCCAATGGGAGAAGCCAAGCAAGGTAAAGTTTGTTCGAAATACAGATGGTACATTGAAGGCTGGAAGGAGTGGCTGGGTTGCAGTTATCAGAGACTCATATGGGGAAGTCATTGCAGCTAGTAAAGGGGCTTCACAGTATACTACCATTGCTGCCATTGAACTCCAATTTTAGAGCAAATGTTGGAGCTAGCTATCAATCACCACATTGGGCACATCCTATCACAAACTGATTCCAGAAATTTGCTTTCTTTTCTAAAACCAGGCCACAAGCCTCCATGGGAACTTGAGCATATGTTGAAGAGAATCATAAGGAAGACAGGTCTTTGTCTACAGAGAAGCAAATAGTCTTGCAGATGCTCTAGTTGCACAGATACCAACCATTGCTATAATTGATATTGTATATAGCACATTTTCTGACGATATTAGGAAAATTGTGTACAATGATGCATCTGGAATTCAATATGTTTGATTGTAACAATCTTTTTATTATTAATAAAATAGCATACGTAAGGGGCCCTGTCAAAATCTTGCTTTCTTAAAAAAAAACAAACAAAAGGGTGCATACTCCATATTTTAGTGACATGGTAGAGATATTTATGGAAGTATTTAGGGACGACTTCCCCATTTATGAAGAGTCATTTGACCATTGTCTAGATGACTTAGAGAATGTTTTCATTAGATGCGAAGAAACGAATTAGTGTTAAATTTGGAAAAATGACATTTCATGGTTACTAAGGGAATAGTATTAGCTAGGTTATGTCATAATCCACAAATGAATATTCCTCACTTAATATTACTAGAAACATTAGAGACATTAGAGTTTTCTTAGGTGATACAGGTATCTACGGTAGGTTCATTAAAGATTTCTCAAAAATTGCACGACCTCTTACTCGCCTTCTAACTAAATACACACCATTTGTCATAGAAGCCTATAAAACTAGTAGATCTGGAGAAAGATCGGTGAAAAAATTCATCAGATTGAGAGAAGAGAAAAGAATGGTTGGAAGAAATATTTTAGGGTTTGTGGAACATATATTTGGGATTCATGAAAACGAAGAAGCAAGAGTGCATGCTGATGGTACTCAAAAGGAGAATCAAGATGAAGAAGAACCATTATAGATTGAAGGGAACACTACCGTTCAGAGTCCTACAAACATTACTACAATGGAGATTGATGTAGAAAAGAAAAGTACAGTGGCAAGTTTTTTTGGTAGGAAAGCAGTAAGCCTAAAAATTTTGGAGTATATTGAATCTACTTTGGTTGAAGGAAAGCCTGGCGTTCATGTCACTACTGATGAATTGAGTAATGTAAAAGAGATGTTTTATGATCTTGGTGTTCGTTGTTTTATTGGGAGAAAACTATCATATGTGTACACAAGGGAAGTTTGTGCTAGGCAATGGAAAATTAAGGACTTTAATATGCAGGCTTATGGAGACACCATGTTTACATTAAAGTTTAACACAAGAGATGAAAGAAGGAGTTTCCTGGAGGTTGGGTTTTTCCATTTTGCTAGTTAATTGTTTATTGTTCGTCCATGGAAACTGTTTATTGAAGTAGAGATGGTGGAGATGAAAATTATCCCAATTTGGGCTATCTTGAAAGGGTATCCAATGTAGCTATGGGATAAAAGAGGATTCATGAAGGTAGGTAACACTGTTTGAGTTCCTTTGTTTGTGGACAAACTCATAAAGGAGAGGAAGAGAACAGCTTCTGCAAGTGTTTGTATTGAAGTCTATACCATGTGTAAGTTCCAAAAAGATGTCATAGTGGTTTTAGATTAAAAAAAAAAGCATTCAAAATCCCAATTAAGTACAATTGGGAGCCCATAAAGTGTAGTCATTATGATGTTTTTGGTCTTACAGACCGAAAATGCTCCAACAAACCTAAGAGGGTTAAAGAAGGTGCTACAGTGTGGTTGCAAGGATCATTGTTGATGATGGAACACATTGTAGGAGATGGAGAGCAAGAGGCTAGTGTTCAGGTTGTGGACTTTTCCAGTTACAGGACCAAAGGTAGTTGCTGGTAGAGTGTTAGAAAAAAGTGAGATTGATAGGCAAAACATAAATGAAGTAGTAGAGGTTGTACAACTAGGTACAAATGAACGGTTAGTGAATGATAGGGGAAAAACAATGTGAACTAAACGAGCAAGAAGTTGGGAGAGTGGAGGGAAAAATCACTGGTGAGGGAGAAAACTTCATAGATATTAAGGGAGAGGATGGTTGGCAATCTCCATCCAAAAAACACTTTCAGGAATAGGAATCAGGGTGATATTGCAGTGAGGGGAAAGGATGTAGTAGTGGACAAGGGAGGAAGGAGTTCTGGTTAGACTCAAAGAAGCACACAACAGATGCATGGGAGAGAACCTTTGCAAACAGGTCCTAAACAAAGCTATGGTAGTGGCAAAACTTATAGTAGATGCAAAAACAGACACTTTAAACCTTAAACGGGTTGTTAGATGAAGATGGGTTGCTGGAATATGAGAGTATTTAACAAATCCTTTAAACATGCACATGTTAGGGAATTCATTAGGTCACATGCTCTTAGTATTATGGGAATGGTGGAGACAAGGGTGAAGCAACATAGAATGGACAATATCATGACGTGTTTCATTTGTCCAGTTTGGTAGTATACTCAGAACTATGTATATAGTGCTCTTGGTAGAATATGGGTATGTTGGGATCTAGGACAATGCACCATGAACGACATACAAGTGGGGATGCAATATATTACAATAGAGGTAACTCTTATCTCTAATGTGAAATTTCTATTGACTGTTGTATAGTGCTGAAATGATTTGGTAGAGAGGAGAGATTTGCGGAGCTAAATTATGAACTTGTCGAGTATAGGTAGTATACCATGGATTGTAATAGGAGACTACAATTCAATTTTAAGCACAGAAGAGAAAGTTGGAGGTAGGTAAGCCACAACTTATGACATTGCTGACTTGATGTTAAATTGTGTAGCTCTTGTTGGCCTTACTAACATGAGATAAACAGGGAACTTTCTGATTTGGTGCAATATAAGAGATGATAGAACATAGACCAAGATCGATAGGGCAATGGTGAATAATGAATGGCTTATGGCATTACCAGATATGGAAGTTGTGTTTCTCAACTGTAGAACAATTCTGATCATTCATCTATGCTCATTACAAGTAGGGTGCAGATGAAAAGCAAGAAAAGTGCATTCAAGTTCTTTAATTTCTGGATACATGAGGCTGGTTATTATTATGTTGTGGCTAGAGCATGGAGTATGGCAGTTGCAGGCAATCCTATGTATAAACTCATGTGTAAGTTGGCTAACAAAGCATGAATTGATCACATGTAATAAGAATTCTGTTGGAAATGTAAACATCAGGCTAAAGGAAACAAAGGAAGAAGTGAATGGATTACAAACTTTGTTACAGAATGTACCTTTAGATTTGACACTGGCTAGAAGGGAAAGGGAGGCTGTAAAAAAATTTGTTATGCAACATTGGCAGAAGAATCTTCCATGAGAAAGAAGTATTTCTTTAACTCTGTGAAAGCTAGAAGGACGACAAACAAGATTACTTGCATTAGAGCTCAAGATGGTATTGTGATAGAAGAAATTGATCAGATTGGGGAGGAATGTGTAGAGTATAAGAAGCTTTATGTACCTAGAGACCTACCTCCATTGGATTTCTCTGAGCTTGAAGCTTTACCACAGAGGCCACAACTGGAGAGTTACATAGTAAAAGTTTTACAAGTTCATGTGACCAGGAATGAGATAACTGAAGTACTTTCTTGTATTGATTGTGACAAAGCTCCTGGTAGTGATGGGTTATCTTCCATGTTTTTTAAGAAGTTCTGGAGTGTGCTTGGAAATGATTTTGTTCGACCTATACAGAACTAGTTCAAATATGATTCTTTGCTTAGGGAGGTAAATAACACGTGTTACTTTGATTCCTAAGGTGACTAGCCCTACCTCTCTTGGGGAATTTAGGCTTATTTCATGTTATGGAGTGGTTTAAAGAGTATCACTAAGATCCATACTGACAGGATAAAAATGTTTATTTCTGATATTGTATCTCTGAACCAATCTACTTTCATTGGTGGAAGGTATATATATAACATAACATCTTATTGGCCCAAGAACTCTTGCACAACTATCACATAAATATTCCTCCAGCAAGATGTGCAGACAAGATTAATTTGAGGAAGGAATATGAATCTGTGAGATGGGAAGCAATTGAGATTGTTCTAAAAAGGATTGGCACACCACCTAGGTTCATCAGTTGGATCATGGCTTGTCTTACAACTCTTTCTTACTTTATCATAACCAATGGAGCACCATATGGACAATTCCAAGGAATAAGAAGTATCAAGCAAGGTGACCCTATGTCACCTTACTTGTTTGTCTTGGTAATGGATCTATTCACTAAGCTTATGGATGATGTAGTTAGAGGTGGTATGTTTAGATTACATTCAAGATGCAATGTACCTGTCATTACTCATCTTTCTACTGTTTTATTTATTTTGTAGTATACATGCATGATGACACTAATACAACATCTAGCTTAAGGAATACATTGCAATAATTCAATGCTTGTACATGTTAGCTTTCAATACTGACAAGAGCCAATTGTTCTTTACTGGAGTTGAAACACAAACAAAGGAGGACATCAACACCTTGCATTATCCTGAAGGGACCTTGCCAGTCAGATATTTGGAACTTCCCTCTCATTACAACAAAACTGACTTCGCAGGATGACCTTCCTTTGATAGAAAAGGTCTATAATAGAATACAAAGTTGGAATGGAAGTTCTTGTCATATGCAGGAAGACTACAACTAATCAAAGCTGTGATTAATAACTTGAGCATGTGTTGGACAACTTCCTTCATGCTACCTCATGCTACAATTAGATGCATCAACAAAGCTTGCAGGAACTCCTTTGGACAGGACTAGATTGCACTACCTCACATGCACTCATGAGCTGGAATGATGTTTGTCTTCCTCACACTGAAGGAGGATTAGGTATTAGAAACTTGGAGATTGTCAACCATTCTGCCAACATGAGACTTTTGGCACAAAGTGAGTAAGAAGAAAAATTTGTGGGTAGAATGGGTTACCAGGAAACTTATAAAAGGGAGACCTTTCTGGTTAATGCCCATAACACCTGAAAGCTCATGGAGCTGGAAATCCATTCTTAAGGAGAGGGACAAGGCGGTACATTTTGTACGACATCAAATAGACGATGGAAGAGATACTAACATGTGGTTAGATCCATGGCATCCTAGTGGTATATACTATATGATCACTTTCCTATTTCATTTTTATATGATTCCACATGTTCCAGGGATGTAAAGGTATCAAACATTATTCATAAAGGCCAATGGCAGATTCCAGAACATATTGCTATTCATCTCAGCTACTTATTCAAGCCTTTGATTCAACACTTATTGGAGAAGAACAAGATGAACCAGTATAGAATGTATCTTTGAAGGGGTAATTTAGTTTGAATAATACATATGAAGCATTGAGAAGGCCGGACAAAGTCACCATTGAGTTGGACTAACATTATGTGGTTCTCTCACAAGATTCCTAGGCATTCATTCATCAGCTAGACGGTTCTTAGTGAATGTATCAAATTACTTTCCAAACCGAAAGCAAGGGGAGTAGTGAATTCAGATACATCTGTATTATGCTGGAATGGTAGGGTGACAAAATTACATCTTTTCTTTGAATGTGCATTCGCTAAAAAGGTTTGGCACGATTTGTTAAAGATGGTTGGTTATGAAAGGTTACAGGGAGGCACATGGATAGATGAAATAGAATGGGTCTGTGCACACACTCGACAAAAAGTTATGAAGATTGAGGCACTCAGGTTACTCTTTAATGCTTTTATTTACTGGATTTGGAAGAGTAGTTATATTTTAAAAAGTTCTAGGATGGATGTGAAAGAAGTGATCAGGTTGCTGTTGAGAGATGTTAAAATAAAATTCATTGCATTGTAGCAAGATGGAACTAGGACCAGAGAGAAGCCTTTTGATTAAGACATGGAATATTTTCATTAAGGAGAGATTACCTACCATAATACACTACCAATGGGAAAAGCCAAGCCAGGTAAAGTTTGCTCTAAATACAGATGGTATATTGCAAGCTGGAAAGGGTGGCTGAGCAGCAGTCATCAGAGACTCATATGTGGAAGTCATTGCAGCTAGTAGAGGGGCATTACAGTATTCTACCATTGCTGCTATTGAACTCCAAGTTTAGAACAAGGGTTGGAGCTAGCTATCAGGCGCCACATTAGGCACATCCTAGCACAAACTGATTCTGCAAATGTGTTTTTTTTTTTGCAACCAGGCCACAAGCCTCCATGGGAACTGGAGCATATGTTGAAGAGAATCAAGAGGAAGACAGGTCCTTTAGAAGAGTTTTCTATAAAGCATGTCTACAGAGAAGCAAATAGTTTTGCAGATGCTCTAGTTGAACAGATACCTAGCATTCCAGTAATTGATATTGTACTTAGCTCATTTTCTAAAGATATTTGGAAAATTGTGTTCAATGATGTATATGGAATTCAAAATGTTATTAATAAAAATGTTGTTAGGGGCCCTATCAAAATGTTGTTTTCCTTCAAAAAAACATGGTAAGGGGCCCTATCAAAATGTTGTTTTCCTACAAAAAAAAA
>JABWDY010006124.1:10324-21724 GCA_013358455.1 Thalictrum thalictroides | reverse complement strand
TATATATATATATACACACAAGTTTCAGGGGCCAAATTAGGGTCAAACACCCTATTGTAAAACTTGTAGGAAATTTCGCTGCGTGAAGTATATATTAATTCTGTTTTAATATCTACAGATGAATGATGGGTGCCAATGGAGAAAATATGGGCAAAAGATAGCGAAAGGGAATCCATGCCCGCGAGCATACTATCGGTGCACTGTTGCACCTGCATGTCCAGTAAGAAAACAGGTGCAAAGGTGTGTCGATGATATGTCCATCTTAATCACCACCTACGAGGGAACTCACAACCACCCACTTCCAATTGCAGCCACAGCAATGGCTTCTACCACCGCTGCAGCCGCTTATATGCTAACATCTGGCTCAACAAGCTCTAGACCGAGCTTTCCATCCTCAGCCTCTACCTCAGCTGATCTGCATGGACTGAATTTCTCGCTTTCAGATAACTCAAGATCAAGGCAATACTACCTACCAAACACCTCAATTTCATCTTCACCATCTTGTCCAACCATCACTCTTGACCTCACTGCACCCTCGTCATCATCTTTATCAGCATCTCAATTCAACAGATTAAGTTCAAACTTCCCAACTATGCCAAGATATTCTTCAACAAATTTCAGCTTTTCTTCAGAGTCTAACACGCAACCTATATCGTGGGGAAATGGATATCTTAGCTCTGGGACTCAGTCCTACCATAACAACCAAATGGGAGCGTTAAACCTTGGAAGGCAACAACAAGAACATTTTTACCAGCCTTACACAAAAAATAACAATCCAGCTTCTCAACAATCTTTGACAGATACCATCACAGCTGCAACAAAGGCCGTAACATCAGACCCCACTTTTCGATCCGCATTGGCTGCAGCAATCACATCAATTGTAAGTGGTAGCAGTGGTGGTAGTGGTAGTGGTAGTGCTCATGCAAACCAAGTTGGACTAGAGACTCTCAGTCAGAGTTTGAAGCGGGGTACTGATCCCTTGCAGGCACTTTCTGCCTACTCGTCAGCAACAGCTGGGAATGGTTGTGCATCAACTTATTTGAATAGATCATCAGCTTCAAATGCACAACAAGGAAGCTTGATGTTTCTTCCACCTTCATTGCCATTTACTTCCACCAAGAGTGCATCTGCATCTCCTGTGGAAAATAGGGACCATATCAACTGAACTTTTCAGTCTTACTGATTACTTGGCAAATGATACAGTTGTCATATATAGATGCTGAAGAAAAATGTTAATGATTCATGTGACAGCACGAAATAACCGAAATATAGAAATGTTAGCCCTTGTACATTTGTAATGAGATATATGTAGTCAAGGTATAAAAGCAAGTCACCAAGAGCTTAGCAACTTTCTTTCATCGAAGTGGTCTTAGCTAGATTCTTTTTTTCCCCTTTTGTATCATATATGTATGAAATGATGTTAACATTAGGCTAAATGTAAACCAAGTGCATAATGCTGCATTAACTTCAATTCATGCTTTTTCAAAAAAAATGTCGCTGATACTAAAGTTATATACATGCCTGTGCCTGAACATTAAACATGTTGACTATAACGTACAAGTCTAGAACTCCTCTGTCTTTATATGAGAGATGTGCATGTCAAATATTGCCATCAATCAAGCCAGATTAATTGTTAGAACTGACTAAGATCGGATAACTTGGTTGAAATACTGATTCAAAAGACAAGGACTGGAAACTTCAAGCTACATTGCAGTAAAATCTGATTAGAAAAATCAATAGCAATACTAATCCCATATTGTATAACTATATATTAGACTATCTCATGTGAAGTTTCATCGTGAGTCACTTTCGATTTATTATTGAAACTACTTTTGGTAATACTGGTTCAATCTTAAAAAAATTTCAACAAGTTCATTTTTAATAAATTTATTAAGTAAAATCGTTTAGTCCTTTTAGTGTCGACATTTGCAACCCATATTCGAATGTTTTAAATGTGAATTGATTTGTGATTTATTGAAAGATAGTTTATAGATGAAGGGCCACTCAAGAAGGTGGAGATTAATAACACCAACTAGATGAAGTAGGCTAGCACCTAAAGAAATGAATTGGACATCAATCAGCTGCATTTTGAAGTTAGGTTGTTATCTATTCTGTCTCTTGAATATCCCATGATCTATAAGCAGGCTACACAAGTATCAGTCCCTAGATGCGTCACTCTTTGTGCCTTCACTGGAGGGTCTCCAGCAGACTAATTGTTAGTCTTCTAAACTCTCTTCTTTGGGGATTATTGTGTTAGTCAAAGTAACATGCGTTGCAGCTTTTGAGGTTCTACAAACATTGAGGATTGGGAGCCCATGGATCTCACCAAGTACCCATATTGCTTCACCTTACCACTATTAAGCCCAACTCTAGCCTTTGGGTCTCTGGCATGGGGCTTTACCTTTAAGTGTAGTTTCTAAGTCCAAAGCTACATCACCAGGAGAGCTAGTAGTGTATGTCAGGTGTAAAATCATTTATCACTGCATCATCACACCAGTCTCTCTTCTTTCTTTTTCCAATTAAAAGTGATGCTATGGTATCATCACATATGCATAAACAATCTGATATTGGTTAGTGCATGGAAGGATTGTGCTCTTCTCTACAGCCTGCACAATTATTTCATTGTTGCCCAAGTTGTCTATGCCACCTATAAGTTATTCGTCCAATAAAATTACTGTAATACAAACCAACTATGTGAGGATTCATCCTTGTTTGATCAATGTTTGGGGCAAACTCCTGGACAGTTAAATGCGTTGAAAGTTTCCAGGACTCGTAGTATATAATGACAGCATAGTTACAAGGGGTATATGTTAAGAGATTATCTTCTATCACAAACAATGAAGGGGATTATAGCTATGGACCTGAACTTAGACGAAGGTTGGTAGCAGATGTGAATAATGTTGTAAATCGGGTTTACTGGCTTTCATTCATTACTGATGCTCAGAAATACAAAGGTAGAGGGGGCAAGTTTTGAAGCTAATGCAGCTGCACGACGCTGTGCTGAGTTTACGTTTGAAGATGAGGGCACTTGAATCTCTTAAAATGCCTCATGGCACTTTTATTTACAGTGAATCAGAACTCCATGTGTGACTAAAAAATCTTAACACGGCCTAGCTATTTAGGTTTTTTTCTTTCAATCGCCTAGCTATATAAGTTTGAGTTGTCATAGTGTATGTGCTATTGTATTGAGCTATATCATAGGGAAGTAGAAAAAACTATCATCCTAGATTTTAGGCCAACCTAGTAGGGCAAATGGTCGCTCATTGTCAATGTAATGCAACCATTGTCTGTATGTGAACCACGTCCATGAAATCATTTTTTTTATCATTGAATAGTTGTCCGTCGACTTTTGAAAAGGAATCCAAGGAAAAAAAAAAAGGAAGGAGAGAGTATGATTTCTTATCAGCTTTTATTTCATTTAATTTATTCCAGTTCTTGATGATAAATACCAATCCCTCATCAATGATACATGACAACATTTCAGTTTATTGTATATATTTTTTCTTTTCTCTAGAAAAACCTTGGGTTATGGCACTCTAACCTGTATTAATGTCTCTACGCAATTCACTCCTCTTGAAAAAATAAAATGCTATGTAACAAAATAATTATGCACAGAGTGCATTTAAGAGCACAAGAAGCATAAGCAGCGCCAGATAGGCATTGCTCAAGCCTCTAACTTCTCTAATTAAGTACTCTGAGAACAGCCAGATAGGCATTGATCAAGCCTCTAACTTTTCTATTTAAGTACTCTAAGAACAGAACTTAATGTCGTAAAATTTATATTAAGATCTGTTTAATCAAGGTCGGTGTACATCTAATTCATAACAGCTAACTGAATAGAGTTTACCTGAATGACAATGACTTCAAAGATAACCTCTTTCAACTTTTAAGTGCTCTCAAGATGAGATTTAGATGCACTCCCCATGTACGAGGAGATCAGAGATTACCATATAGGCTTTCTGGTTCTATACTCCAGTGCCTCCCAGAACCATGGCGTATTGGCGATGTTCCCTGAAATTACAAAGCATGAGTATAGTGCCTACAATAATGTTAAGCTTGACATTCAAATTTTCAACAGTTCTTGAAGACTAAAACAGCATTCCTACCTGAGGCTGAGACTGAGACTGTCTGCACATCATTCATAGAACTGTGACTATTCAATTGCATGCAAGTGCTTCGCAATGGATTTTAGAAATTCTCTCTTCAGCCAACTGGAATCTTGAAAATATATCATTCTAACAGCACCAATGTGTGACTGAGTGAAGACCTCTTCTGAAATGTTGTTGAAAATCATGATTCCAACCAGGTTGACAGAATGGCAGCATCTATGCAGAGGTTAGCGAGCAAGGCAATGTCTCAAAACTTGTATTTGGCTCGACTCCACAAGACCACAAACATCTTACAGAACAAGACCACAAACATCTTACAGTGAAGAGCTTGTAAAATCCGTCAAACTTGGAAGAGATCTTGCTATTGCTGGTATTGTTTCATACTTTCATTGGACTTCACTAACACATAGCTCATTCTGTATCTCCTATCAAACTATAACCAGGAAGCTTTATCAATCCTTTGTGTGTCATCACCTCTCTTACCCTTTCAACATCACCCCACCTCTCTTGTTCAGCATATATGTTCGACAGAATTACTAAGGGAGTTGGATCACTAGGCTCTAATTCTGAAAGCTTTTCAGCAATCTCTTCTCCCAATTCAGCATCGAAATGCCACCTACATGCACCAAGCAATGATGAATATAAAGAAGTTATAGGATGTGGAACTTCTTGGATTAGATGCCAGGCTTCGTCAAGCCGCCCAGCTCGGCCCAAAAGATCAACAATGCAACCAAAATGTTCAGGAGTTGGATTCAAACCATAATCTTTAATCACAGTTTTAAAGAGCTCCAACCCTTTCTCAACTTTACCAGCATGACTGCATGCAGATAAGATACCAGTGAAAGTAGCTGAATTGGGTTGAACTCTATCTTCTTTCATCAGTTCGAAAATTTCAAGAGCATTTTCATTTTCCCCATTTCTTCCATACCCTGATATCATTGCATTCCATATTGCAGGATCATCAGATCTTCTGCTAAACCGATCAAAAACTCGCCGAGCCAAATAAGAATACCCACATTTCATGTAAACATCAATAAAAGAAGTAGTTATAAACTCATCAGCATCAATAGCGGACCTAATTGCATAACTATGGATCTCTTTTCCACTTTGGAAAGCAGACATAGATGAACACACTGGTAAAAGGCTTGTGACTGATTTTAAAGTTGGGGTTAGACCTGCTAATTGCATTTTCTTGAAGTAACTAAATGCTTCAACCCCCTTATCCCACAGTGAAAACCCGCTGATCATCGTATTCCATGTAACCGAATCAGGCACCAATTCTTCTGATTCAATCTTCTTGAAAAGTAGAACAGCACTCTCACACTGACCATTTGAAAACATTCCTGATATCATGGAATTCCATGTAAATAAATTCCTATGGCCTTCCAATTCGTTAAAGATCTTATAGGCCAGTTCCCAGCTCCCACACTTGCTATACATATCTACAAGTGCCGTTCCCACCTTAACATCACAGCCTAACTCATATTTCAGTGAAAGGCAGTGAACTTGCATACCAAATCGAATATTTAAAAGTGTTGAACAAGCGGAAAGAACAGAAACCCAAGTCACAGAACTAGGCCTTTCATCCAATGATTTCCTCATTGCCTTAAACACCTCGAAAACACGGTTACCCATCCCACTCTGCAAAAGAACAGAAAGCAAAGCATTGTAGCTCACCAAATTCTTATCAGGCATCAATTTAAACATTTCCAAAGCAGAAACAATCTCCCCACATTTAGAATACATAGTCAATAAAGCTGTAGCCACATAAACATCCATCTCAACTCCCAATTTTACTGCAAAACCATGTACTTCCAATCCATGTTTCAGAATCTCGCAACCCGATAAAACACTTGCAACACTAACTGAATTAGGCCTAAGTCCTCCCAAACAAACAATCCTAAACGCCACCAATGCATCCCCAAAATACCCATTTTGCGCTAACCCCGATATAATAGTATTAACAGAGACTATATTTCTTTCAGGCATTTCATCAAACACTTGATAAGAATCTTTCAAACGATGAAATTTCATGTACATATCTGTTAATGCAGTAGCTGTGTGCACTTCTTTATCAAAACCTGTTTTTACACAAATTGCATGTAGAGAAAATGCTTGTGGAAATGATTTGAGCTTTCCACATGCTTTGAAAAGAAATGGGTATGTGAAATTGTTGGGGTAAACAGAGTGGGTTTTGTGTAATTGTGTGCAAAGAGAAAGAGCTTCTTTGTAAAGACCATTGAAGACAAGTTTTCTTATATCTGCTTTCATGGACTTTTCTATTTGAGGTTTAATTCATACTGTGGAAGAGAGGGAAATCAAATGAAAGAAGATACTTCTATATGAAATCCTCGAGATGCGTAAATTTGAGAATTAATTGGACTGTGGACCTGGACTCTAAAGGTTTTGGGCTTGATTGCCTTTAGCCTGGCCCAAATTAAATAAACGCCCAAACCCATCGGGCTAGGATTTTAGCTCGGCCCAAATGAAATGTTAAATGGTTTATGAAGAGAAGAAAAACGGAAGCAAGAAGTAGCGAGTGAAGGAGGGGGCTTAAACCCTAAAAACCTCCCAAGTCTTCATTCGTCTTCTCTTCTCTTCTCTCCTTCGCAGCTTCCACAAACAATCAAACGGTATGTTCTATTTTTGTTTTGGTTCTTATTGTTATAGTTTACTTGGATAAACTTGAAACTTTTATCTTGTATTTTGTGTATTTTTCTTTTTTTTTTGTCAAAATTTTGCAAGTTTTTGGTGACAATTTAATGTTTAATAGGTACAATAATGTTTAAGATTTGGGTATGCTTCAATTTGTTGCAAAATGGTTATATAGATTGATAAATTCAGTTATCATATGGTTGTAGTTATGTAACTAATGGTAATGTATGTTTTGTTTAGTGTTTGGTTATTTTATATCGTCTTCTATGTGTTGCAGGTATACTAGTCTACTTGTGAAATGGGTAAGAGTAAGTTAACAGGAAAGAATAGGTTGGATAAATGGTACCACCTTGCAAAAGCTCAAGGTTATCGTTCTCGAGCATCATACAAGCTCCTTCAGCTTGAAGAAAAATTTAGCTTTCTGAATTCAGCTCATTCTGTCCTTGATCTTTGTGCTGCACCTGGTGGTTGGATGCAAGTTGCTGTACAAAAAGTCCCAGTTGGAAGTTTCATTCTCGGTGTGGATCTCTTCCCTATACGACCTATTCGGGGTGCTATTTCGGTCGAAGAAGATATTACCACACAGAAGTGCAAGGCCACCATTAAAAGACTAATGAGTGAAAATGGTTGTAGGGCTTTCAAGGTAATTTTGCACGATGGTTCTCCTAATGTTGGTGGAGCATGGTCGCAGGAAGCCACAAGTCAGGCCTCATTGGTTATTGATTCCATTAAGTTGGCTACAGAGTTTTTGGCACCTAAAGGGATCTTTGTTACAAAGGTATCTTCTTTCCCCATAATCTTATTTTCTTGTCAGAGTGTAAGATAGGGGTGATGCTGTATTGAATTATCACCCCTTAAACATAGATTGATAGATATATAACTCACCAAGCTAAATCCCTTAATAAGTTTTTTAATTAGACTCCATATGTTTTTTTTTTTTTCAATATTGATTGATTTTCACTCATGCTGTGACAGGTTTTCAGGTCACAGGATTACAATGCTGTCATATATTGTCTCAAGCAGGTGAGGTTTTAATTTGTTTATGATTAAGAGTACATCTAACTTGGTTTCTTTCCTTTCACTGTATATGGTTATCTGATTTCCCTTTTGAATGACAGTTGTTTGAGAAGGTTGAGTCGACCAAACCAGTGGCTAGTCGATCAACATCTGCAGAAATTTATGTTATCGCTCAAAAGTATAAGGCCCCTGCAAAAATTGATCCGCGCCTTCTCGATATCAAGTATTTATTCCAGGGGCCCGTAGAAACTACCAAGGTACTTACTACAAGCATGTGACAGCAAAGGAACTCTTAATAGATAACCTCACTTCCATTACTCTTTCCCAATGAAAAATTATTGGGTTTCCTAAATTCCAAAATCTTTATATGCAGAAAGTGGATGTTCTTGGAAAAGCAACACAAAAGAGACATCGTGATGGGTAAAATTTTGTTACTTGATCTGTTTCATTGATTTGGTTCGTATGACATTAATGTGGCTGCTTATACTACAGTAATGCTTCACTAATGGCAATCAAGGATCACATCTTATTGTTAAAGTTTATCTTTGTTGATGTAAATTCATCAAACGCAAATGCAATTATGAACTTTGGAATGTTTCAGAAAACATCAGAGCAGGCATAGATATCGAATACCACTTTCTTTCAATACCTGTGCCATTGTATATGTCCTTGCCAAAAGTGAAAGCATGCTAGTGTATATGCCAGTACATATTTTGAGAATCATTTATACATACAATTATTAAGTAAGCCTTTTCAGATGTACAGCATATATAAATAATTATATAGTTATTTGTGTCCACATGTACGATTCAAATTGGAAATATCACCTTGGTTTTCCTCACTTTAAATTTTATTTTAGTTATGCGGATGGAGATACAGTTCTAAGGAAGGTGTGTCTAGCGTCAGACTTTGTGTGGTCGGAGAGTCCACTTGACATTCTTGGATCAGTTACTTCTATATCATTTGATGACCCCGCTTGCTTAGATATCAAAGATAACAAAAATACAAGAGAGGATAAATTGGTATTTTCTTTTACTATTATGTCTTGTCTTTCCCTACAGTAACCATTTTATGGATGTTCAAGTAACTTTGAATTTTGATATGTGCAGGTAAAGTTTTTATGTGATGATTTGCGTGTCCTGGGGAAGCAAGATTTTAAGCATCTCCTAAAGTGAGTGATGTTTATACATCTTTGTTATACATTTTAAAAGTAAAAAAGTCTTCCTGTCTGTGTTTTTTGGGGACTTCAGCTTGTAGCTGTGGTATCAAAACAAAGTTCCAAGGCTCCTTACTGTGCTGTACAAAATATGGATTTAGGGCCTGGTGGGTGACCTACCACTTTTATTAGTGGCCCACTAAGAGGGTATCAACCTCAAAGTTTTGGGTGTGCAATAGTTGCAATTGTAATATAACACAAGAAAAATCAACATGAAAGAATTATGCTGTGACCTTCAAAATTGGTTTGCCGCTAAGTATATTTTCTGAGGTCATATAAATAAATTGATTGTGTTTCAGGTCTACTGGGATTGTACTTTGATACAGTTTGATGATGAATTTTTCTAAATAATAATATTGCTGGTTGTAGCCTGTGTGACCTATTTGATGGATTTTTGGAGTATTATCCTTCGGTATAGATTAGACCATATATTTGCAACTAACTTTGTCTTTTATTTTCTGCTTTTGTGTGTAGGTGGCGTATGACCATGAGAAAAGAGTTGTCTCCTAAAAAACTGCCAACTACTAAAGCTGGGGATGATGAAAATGATGATAAGGGTGATGACGATGACAAGATACTCAATGAAATGGAGGAGCTAACATATGCAATGGACCGCAAGAAGAAACGTGAAAAGAAAAAGCTTGCAAAAAGACAAGCTAAGGTTTGAAATAAAGAAATATGCATTCTTCAATACTTGTCTGCATTCATGTATCATGTTATGGTATATGAAAAGTTGAATTCAAATTTTAATATGCAATCACTAATAGACTTTAATCCTTTTTTTGTTCTCTAGGAAAAGTCCCGTAAAGCTACAGGAATGCAGATAGATGCACTGACAGATGATTATGTTGATCATGAATTGTTTGCTCTCTCTTCTATCAAGGTCTGTCTGAACCTGGCTCTGTAGTTTGAAATGCTACTTTTTCTCATGAAACTTGGTGGCTTTTATAAGATTTGTATATATCATATGTAAGATTAGATAAACAGGGCTTTATCTTGTGTTTTCGTATGTCAAGTAATTGGGTGCCAAATGCTATGTTGGAAACTTGGAAGCAAACAACCCGTAGCCATTGGTAGCCAACTTGGTAAATGCATTAATTACTGAAGTTTTTATTGTTGCCCCCTATAAAAAGTCTTATAGAGTAGGTATGGTTCAGATTATAATTCTTTCTCACATCTCTTGACCTGATTCATGTTTGGGACCTGGACTTGATTCATCCATGTGTAATTCTTAAGCATCTTCATGTTATAATCAAATAAGTGTCATTTTTAATTTTAGAATACTGGCATGTCTTCCTTAGTTCCTTCTAAATATTTGTACTTGTTAATTATTGATCAATTAAACACAATACTAGATATATATTTTGATACAATCTTAGACCATTTATAATGCACATGAAGTGCCAAAGATATATTGATGGATTTTGTTTGCTGGTGTTGAAGGGTTATAGATCATAGAAGGTAAACAGTAAACTTGTTGATTGTGAAAATTTGCTTGAATGGGGGAACAGGAGAAAGCAAAGGCATTATTCAAAAATTGTTGAAATCAAAGTGTCTTTGTTTTATTGTGTTGGGAGAGGGTGGGGGTTACTCAAAGTGTATGTCTAGTGAAGCTGTGAGGAAGCTCAGTGCTCATGGGTGAACATATAGGATAACACTTTGATGCAAGTGGTATCAGCCATGGGGAGTGGGCTGTCAGAGCCTTGTGGAGTGCTCATAAGAAAGCATATAGGGTGACACTTTGATGCCAGTGCTGTTAGGCATTGGGAGTAGCCTGTCAAAGGGTATGAGCATAAGCTTGAAAGTACAAAACTGTCCATTGTGCAGAAAGTGGAGTGTCCAGGTATAACAGGCCCATGGAGAAGTAACTTGCCTTTCACATATCTCATAACGCAAAGTGTTTAGCAAACCTTGTATATGCTTGGTTGACATCGCCATCATTTCCTTTTGTTGGTGAAGATAAAATTAGTAACTAGTAAAGAGTGCTGTGGAAAAGCCAGCGAGGGGTTGAGTGATGAAATTCTTAAGTATAATATGGAGTTATGAACAACATTTGCATTGTCTGGGTGGCACTTGACACCCTGAACTGAAATGACCATTTAACATTTCCTGTTGTCTCCAACTATTTTCCCCAAAGAGAGGTGCTGGGGAAAAGAGTTATAACAACAATATCTCTTGAACCTATATGCTATATAGTTGTAGACTTTTAGTTTAACATGCAATTCTATGTTTAGTTTAATGGTGTCGTATTGAATGGTTGTTTGGTCCAATCGTAGATTTTTTATTTATTTTTAATATTTCAGAAAGGAAGAAGATGGTCATCCATTAAAACCAATGGTATACAAACTGTAAATAGGGAAACTGCAAACCATGTTTTTTCACCATTCTAGTGAAGGTTTATTT
>JABWDY010006108.1:9309-19377 GCA_013358455.1 Thalictrum thalictroides | reverse complement strand
GCTCTACCACTGAGCTATGAAGGCACCACATAAGCAAAAACTAATTTTATTATACATATTCTTGTAAAGTACTCGTTTGGGTCCAGCTGTCTAAGTGTTATTTTATTATATTTCCACAATCCATTTTGTAATGAGTATAATATTGGAATTTTTCAAGCCAACAACCTTCCAGTCTTCCAGTAGGAGTATTTAAAAAGAACTTCCAGTCAAAAGACAATACAAAGCCGAAAACAAGACATTATACATTATGGACTGAAGGAGGGCATCTTCATTGGAGCAACTGAATGAATCAGACATGTTTTCAATGATTAAAACTGTCCAGTAATCACGTTCACATTCGTAACAAATATTTGAAACAAGTCCTACACATCACAGACATAAATTTGTCATAGTATACTAATGCAAACAAAATAACAAATATGACATGCCCTGAAACAAATATGACATATATCGAGATCGGAAAGCCAACAATGCTAACGTAAGATGAACTTTCATTTTAAGGAAGACCATAAATGTGAGCCTAAGGTTGTCATTCTGTTGAATCTGAGCAATACCAGAAGCATTAAGGATGATCGTTTCATCACATCACTTGCACATATGTATACCTGAGGAACTATCACTTTGCTTAAGCATGTACATTCTTAACTCCTAGCACTTGAGAGAATATATTTTCCATCTGCAGAACAGTATCACCAAGAACTTCATCTTTTGCTCGCCAGGCAATATGCCCATCAGGTCTAACTAATAGGGCTCCCTTGTCTGTCATCTTACATATTTCCCACCATGACAACGCTAATGGCTTCTTAACCTCTTCAACATCTACGAAATTCTCCCAAGGAACTAATGCTGCTTTGCTTCCATCCAATCCCTCACTCGGCCTGTGACACCACATGACACATACCTTGACAGAAACTTGAAATTCCTCAGCCACCCTAAATGCAGCTTTAGCAAGATCGTAAGATTTACTGTTTGGTGCGATAATGAGGAGAAACTCGAGTTTATCTCCAGCCACCAAATCTAATGTAGACAATATCTCCTATAAACAGATTTGAATAATAGAAGGGATGAGCAAACTGTATGTGTACAATATTAAAGTAATCAAAAGCTACCATATATACACTTGATCAACACTTGCTATAATGGACAACCAAATAATGGCTTTATAACATCGGAAGTTAGGAACATCGAATATTGGTACAATCAAATTGCAATGCATGTAATGCTAGTTATACTCTAGGTATATGCCACATGGTGAACATTGGATGTCCCAAATCCCAGTATAAATGAACATACCTTGCTAGTTGGTGTATGCAACATTCTCACGCTTATATGAGGCAGTCGTGCTCCAGGTTCTGATGATGGAACATAGTCCCTTCTACGACCTGTAGGTGCTTCTGGTGCATTTTGTGTGCCATCAACGTCACGTACCAAAGCTCCTTCGAGATACCTTAAATGAAAAATGATGTGTTACTATTAATCCACACATTTTGTTCATTAAGTTTGACTGTTTGAGAAACAAAGGGTAGACTTCTCTACCAGAGCTCCTTCGAGATACCTTAAATGAAAAATGACGTGTTACTATTAATCCACACATTATGTTTATTAAGTTTGAGAAACCAAGGCTAGACTTCTCATCAAATTATCTGGTCTGACAGAAGATTGAGCTAATATAATGATCATTTCTGAAAGCATGTCAGAAAATATAAATAATTCTAGAGGAGCTTCCTGTGTGCTGCCAAGGGCCAAACAACTTGGAATCCACCCACATAGAAAAAAGGTGAAAGTAATGATACCTGAAGCCAAGATCTTCAGCAGGGAACTGAAGTTGAAGGCTTTTTCCTTCATCAAATATACGCCTTAATTTTGCAAGCCTTGACGATCCAAACGGGTTTCTATCATTCAAAAAGGAATCAGAGACTTGAGCTCGACCAATTGTGAAGATTCCATCCAAGACAATCTTCTGTAGTCCAGAAGGTAGAATGGAACCAACAGCACTATTAATTACTCGGTGTACTGCCAAACCAGCATAACAAATCAATAGTGCATGGAATTGTGGATACAACAGACAAAGAAGAACAATATCTTATAGTCGTGGATACGGCTCTTTAAATGTTTATTATAAGACACTGCACTAGTACCAGAATTAGCAACAGTTGGATCCAAACCAAGTGCAGCAGGAACTGACATGGCAGCTTTAAAGTTCTGAACACTAAGTGCCGTATTAAATAAGGCAATCTGGAAATAATTATAGCTTGTAGTTAGATCCACCTAAAAATTAAACCATCATGGAGAACAGTAACAAGAAAAAAGCTATACCGGCTTACGTTCCGTTTCATAAGTTCGTAGAATTGAAGATGGAGCAATACCCTTTACAAGAAAAGCTATTTTCCATGCCAAATTATGAGCATCCTGGATTCCAGTATTCATTCCTGCACTAGCAAACCAATACAGATTATGGGGATAAAATCACCCGAGTAACCTTATCTAAGAAATTATGATACTGTCGCTGAGTTTTTCTTTTCTTTTCTTTTTCGAGTACTTAGTAGAATACGTACAGTTGCTAAAATCTATCTGGTCAAAACTAAAATTACTGACCAAAGCCACCAGCTGGAGGGAAACGATGAGCTGCATCGCCAGCAAGTATTACTCGGTTATCATTGGAAACAAACTTTTCAGCAACTTCAGCATGCATTACCCATGGTTTAATATCAATCACATTTAGGTCCACAAGCTTTCTCCCAGACAACTTGAATATTAACTCCTTGCACACCTACAACAAGATGAATATTCTCAAAATCTGCAACAGCAGAAACTAGCGATGTGGAAACATTTTTCTTGCATGGTCCTGACACAGCTTCTATTTTCATACTTTACATTAATCGGCCATTCCAACCTTATACACGACTTTTATACACGGCTAGAAAATAATAAATCTTCATACACCAGATTATTTTACAGCTAAGTGAGTTACCTCTGAGTTAAAGTGCTCTAGGTTCTGCTGTGGAGGATAGAAGGGTATCTGCAAAAAGAAAAACCTAATAAGTGTCAGTTCAAACAACAGCATGAACCAGGTGTAAGTAAATCGAAACAAACTTTGTGTTGAACTACCTGTAGTACAAATTCTCCTTGGTTGAGATCATGTGCAACTAGAACTCCTATAGCTTCCACATTGAAAATAAAAAACAGCATTCCAGGTCTCTCATTAAGCAGATATTGTCCAAGGTCTCGGCTCACGAAATGGACACTGACAAGCTTTTGCAAGTCCCTTTCACCTTCCATTTTTATCCCTTGAAGCTTTCTCACGACACTCCCGGCCCCATCTGAACCAACAAGTATGCTACAATGGATTTTCCTCTCTAACTTCTTTCCATTTTTAAGATATGAAACCCCCACCATGATACCACGGTCAGTGGCTTCAATAGAATTGCACTCATGCCCCATTAATATATTTCTTTCACCAATGAGCTCGTGACTGAGCCCATTTAATTCATTAGGAGTACAAACACGAAAGCCAAGGTTTACAACCTGCTTGAGTAGTAAGCTGTTTAGTTTGTACTGAGAGAAGTGGGCAACAGAAACAGGGCTAACTACTTGCTCAAGATCTGCCAAAAGGAAAGCAATAAAATGAATTTCTTGAGTATTTATATTGGTCTAAGAGCTTAATAAATATACTATTCACTAGACCTATCAAACAATATGACCACAACTGTTCTTCTCCTACATTTAGCGAACCATCACAAATTTATAGCGCCAATAAGTAGGTATATTTAACAGAAACTGTAGATATTTAGATTGTGCATATGTGTGTGTAAGAGTGTTGATAAAGAAAAGAAAGAGATGATATTGAATACTAGGTAAATTACGAACCATACCTTTAGGTTCTATATGATCAATTGAACCCAGAATGGAACCAGAAAGAGAAGTGCAGTATATAAACTTCTTCCACAATTCTACAGGTGGTTGCAAGCTTTGGATCTCTTCTGCAAGATTATCTAATTTACGGAAGACCTGAAAACAAGTAGTGGTTAGAACACAAATAAACCATACAGGTTTTAACATAATTCCCCTTTGAACAATGGACTTTAATGAGATCGAAAAAATATATATATAAATAACAACCTCCATAGATCGATTGTTTATGAAATGTGCTTGTGGATGCTGAGAAAAGGTCTTGTTTTTCTCCAGAAGACAACACTTGACCCCTACATAGTAAAACAACTTCTCAGTTATTCCGAACATCAGGAGAGAGAGAGAGAGTGTGTATCATGATCATATGGGTGTGCAATGGATTAGAGATAGTCAATTTGAGGACCATGTTTAATAAATAATTGAGTAGCATACTAGCATGCTATGCTAATGCTATAGAGATGATTTGAACATGTAGCTAGTGAAGATAGACGTCTTGAATAGTTTTGAAGTAAAAGAGAATTGGAGCGAAGTTGTTGTAATACCTAGTTTGGTGAGAAGGATAGAAAGAACCAGACCAACAGGACCTGCTCCAACAATCAAAACAGGAAGAATTCCATCTTCTTCACCATTAATAAGAATATTATTGCTGGTTGAAAACCTTCTCCTTTGAACAATCATACTTGTAGTAGTTTTGAATAATCTGAAAATCGCCATTAATCAACTCAAAGTAAATTAGTTTTCCTCTCTTCAAAGTCTCATAATCATTTTATCAAACAGATGTTGGGTTGTGCAGCGGCAATTCAAGTTGGAAACGTCGAGCCCAATGCAGAAAGAAGTTGTATTATTATTTTGCGCGAAGGAAGGTAGCTACGACAACGTTCTTCTAATTAATGAACCGAGCTACAGGCCACGCGAGTGGACTAAACAACCACAAACACCAAAAAGGCTCGGAGTGGTGGCACTTTGCAAGATACGAGTATATAATATCATACTAGCAGACTAGGGCCGGACGCCCGTGTTAATATGACTCTAAAAGAATGTGCAGTTGCACAACTGTATAAAGCATATAACTGAGAAGTTGTTTTACTATGTAGGCGTCAAGTGTTGTCTTCTGGAGAAAAACAAGACCTTTTCTCATACTCCACAAGCACATTTCATATTGAGGTTGGTAATATAATATGGAGAATTCAAAAAATTTCAATTTTTTCTCATTCAAGTCTATTGTTAAATGGGGAATTATGTTAAAACCTGTATCGTTTATTTGTGTGTTAACCATTACTTGTTTCTTGTTTTTAGGTCTTCTGTAAATTGGATAATCTGACAGAAGAAATCCAAAGCTTGCAATTACTTGTAGAATTGTTCAGGAAGTTTATATACTGCACTTCTCTCTCTAGTCTCTAGTTCCGTTCTCGGTTCAATTCACCATATATAACCTAAAGGTATGGTTTGTAATTTACCTAGTCTAGTATTTATATTTAATGTCATCTCTTTCTTTTTCTATATTAACACTAACACCAACACACACACACGACACATCTACACAAGCTAGATATCTGCAATTTCTTTCTGTTTAACATGTATATTTTAGCTTAGATATGTAAATTGACTGCAACATATTCAAAAATTAGACTGTTCACGCTGCAACAATAGACACAAAACTTGAAGATAATTAAATTAACAGTTGCCGATTTAACAAAAAAATAAAAACTTAGATTAAACTATTGAATTTTCAGGCTTTACATATACTAGTGCATATATATAAATAAACTTAAATTTCACACGGGATCCCCCAACTTGTTTATCTTAAATAAGTCAAGCTAGAAGACCTGACTCGAACAACCAAGGGACTGGTTACTCTTATCTCTTGATTCCTCCATGTCAAGGACCCAAATCTATATCCCTTTGATGGGGTAGTTACTGTAACAGTCACGGTGAAATTGATCTTCTGCTCGTAGCTATTGAAGACTAGAAGTTTTGGCACAATGGTGATATTAATTCCTCTAGGAGCTGACACTTCTGCTCTGTATATGCTTCTTGGCTTTCCGACGTTTGTTACTGTTCGCATTATTGAGTAGCTGTTTTTAAGACCAGTCACTATGATTGATGGGTAATTCAGGTCTGATGCACTTCGGAAGCTATGCTTACAAGTGCTGTTGTCCCTTGTAATCAAACGTAGTAACTTGTCGTCGTAACCAACTGAGCAGAGAAAAGTTTTGTAATCTCTGGGTTGTGCATCATAGACAAGACCAGGATTAAGGGATCTTAGAGGGTCTACAAAGCCTGAACCATAGTCAAATGGGTTTCCCCTTCTTCCATCAGGGTCCACTGTGATGGATTTTCCATTCTTTCCCAACGTAGTAGCTGCAGTTGCCTCTTACAATGTCAGATAATTGATACCAAGACTAACAGGTCATTACTTAAAGTTAACCTAACCTGACAGGCAACTTATGCACTGATAGATGTAACATGTTTGACACCAAAAAGAACTACAAGTAAGGTGAGTTTACTGATTCTATTCTGGAGCTAAAGACTTTTACCAGTTGTCATGATAGCAGACTTGATTGCAGAAGGAGACCATGTTGGATGAACAGCTTTAATCAGGGCTGCAATTCCTGTTACATGAGGGCAAGCCATGGAAGTTCCGGATATGATGTTGAAATTTAATTTTCTTATGGCGGGAGACCAGGCTGCGAGGATATTTAATCCTGGGGCTGTAACATCCGGCTATAACACAACATAATCAGAAAGCATAAATAATTGTGATCATGATCCAGGAAGACAATTGATTGCTCTTTTTACCTTTAAAATTTCAGGGGTCAAGGAATTTGGACCTTTCGAGGAAAATGATGTTATCCGAGGAGCAGGTTGAGAACCTATAACAGTTTGCACTGGGAAGATTTGAGCTGTTGCTTTCCTGAAATGATTACAGAGTCAAACTTACACACGGAGTAATTTTGCATGCACATTACAGAAGACCATATATACCTTGTGTGATTAATATATGATAGAATCCTCTTCCCTGTTTCTGTTCCGACAATTGCTGCAGGGATCACAAAGGGAATTGCCAGATCCTTGTCTGTGTCATCTATGAGAATCATGCCTACTCCACCAGCTTCTTTCACTACCTCACTCTTTTCCAACTTTGACTCCGAAGTACTTCCAGTGTGCCGGCAAACCACTACCTTTCCTCTGGTCTTGGTACTATTCAAAGAGCTCTCTAAGCAGTAACTGGGAAATAATATAGGTGAGGAAAAATCAGTCTCGTATTTACTAATACTATGCTTCGGTTGAGAATTATGTTAAGTACTGAGGTAATGCTTTACCTGGACTGATAAGGAGTGAAGTATCCATCATTGGCTTCTGAAGCCGGAATTATTCTCTTGAAACCTTCCATCTTACTAAGAGACAGGCTTTCACCCTATTTTACGGACGGAAGCTGTTTATAATTCGAGTAGTTTGGGTTGTATATATCTAGAATCAATAAGTGAACTGCATTACCTGGTACTTGGTCCCGTCTCCCAATATGATATCAGAAGTGAAATCTCTATCGGTTGAACTAGCACCTACAGTAATCATCCACGGGGCAAGATTTGTTGCAGATCCTTTATAGCCTTCATTACCAACAGAAGAAACAACCATAACCCCATGTCTGGAGGCATGGAATGATCCAATTGAGACTGCGTCACTGAAGTAGTCTCCCTGAGGTGATCCAGGGCCAAGCGATAAAGATAAGATATCAACTCCGTCTTTAATTGCATCATCAAATGCAGCTAGTATATCTACATCGTAGCAACCTGAGTCCCAACATGATTTATACACAGCAATTCTGGCCATGGGTGCACCTCCTCTGGCTCCTCCAGCTGCCAAACCATTGTAATTTACGTTGGACACATAACGACCTGCTGCCGTTGAAGCTGTGTGGCTGCCGTGCCCAGAACTGTCTCTTGGAGATATAAACATCTTTGTTGAGTCTTCTTCAGCTTCATATCCACTTTTATAATACCTTGCACCTATCAATTTCCTTAATAAAGAAAAAAAAAAACAGGGAATATAAATTAGGCAAACCGATAATCTGGTACAGTTTGTCTACAAAGTCGTTGAAAAATAAACCTGTTGCAGGATGAAACATTGAATGCTTCTCCAACTTGACAATGCCCCTTCCATTTAGATGGCACTGGAGGCATATCTTGATCACTGAAACTTGGGGACTCAGGCCATATTCCTGAATGAATGACCATTGAACGACAGCTGAAATCAATCGGTACTAATAAAAAGGTGATCTGGGTCTTTAGGCATTGAAGAAAATGGCAAGCTTGTTGTATTGTATATTTGTATGTAATTTACTGAAATGTAGATGTACAGGCCGTGAGCTTCGTGTGTAATGTATTCAATATATTTGTTTACTGATTTCCAAAGTTAGTTCAGTGACTACAGGGATTCTTCGAAAGTTGTGGCTGACCTGTATCAATTAATCCAATGATAACATTGTCTTGGTTCTTTGTAGAATGTTCTGTGATTTCCATTGCCTCATCCTTCGCAAGACCCATGAAGTCCCAAGAATGAGTAGTATGTAGCTTCCTTTTTATATTTTGAAAAACTGAAACTACACCAGGCATCTCTGTAGTATTGAATTCAGAGTAAATAATATTTCAGTACAAAATAGAAATCTAAATATGATTCAAGTAAATTAAACAACTTACTAGCTATCTTCAGAGCTTGTTCCTCTGTCAACTTTGCTGCAAATCCTTTGAAGCCATGTGTGTAGCTATAGACATGAGAAGCTTTGGCTTGCATAGTCCTGTCGAAGAAAGAGTTCAACCACACACACACACATGAAAGAAACTGCATTTTCAAAGGAATTTAATTCACCCAATGCTGACCTTCCTCCATGAACAACAGTTAACATTTTATGATTTTGGCGTAAAATCTCGTCCAAGTTTTCGTTAGTTCTGCCTCCCATGTAAACAACATAAACCTGCAACAACAAGAGTCATTAAATATGGCGAAAACATATAGATTAGACGAAAAAATAAAAAGGATTAACATCAAATCACCTTAGAACAAAAACAGAATCTCAGTTCTAAAACAATAGCATAAAGAAACAGATAACAAACTTTTCTACAAATCAATGGAGCCATATCTAAGTAATGCAGAGAGAGAGAGAGAGCGACATTGAAATAAGAATAATGATGACATAATAAACACCTATGAATTACTGTTTATACGTAATGATGATCATTGTTAAAAATATACACAAATACATACAGTATTAATTAAACGTAAAGATAATCTTATTAAGAGCTTGCTTAGAGAATCTGAAGAACTTTCCTTGCTTTAGGGATTATAGTTGGGATCTAGTAAGGCAGCATGTTTTGAGAGTAAAGTCATATTCCTACGTGTCATGTTTCTATTGAAAACGTATCACAGTGGACATTGTTAAGGAAACACGTTGCCTAAATCCCCATGCCGGCCTGATGTTCTAGCCACGGCACGCAACAAGTAATTCATACTTAGTAATGCCAATGGAGTGCACACTGCAACTCTGCAAGTACTCCAAAAATTCCTAGATGATTGATGTGCATTATTGTAAAGATGATTAAAAATCTATCATTTCATTAATAATTCAATATTGGCTTGTACTTAGAAACACTTCTGGTGTGTAGTTTTTAATAGGAATTTGTAAAATTCATACTCATAGTAGGTTACATTGTTGGTCATTGCCATGAACCATATCGATGTTGCCAGGCCTAACGCTATATTTTTCATCTCTGGATATGGATGCAAAAACATTTTTGAGCAAACCTCTCTATCGATGTGCGTGTATTAAGCGAGAAAAAAATTAAAAATAAAACCATGTTGACATTTAACAAAGATTGTTGAAAGGAGCTCAAACTTTTTCAGCACAACAGAAAACATGTAGGCTTACTAGTTACTACATTCTGCCATTAAAATTGCAGTATGTATAGATAACCATATTTGACAATATGAACAGTACCTTTGTATATGTTATATTATGTCTTGAGCCAAAGCAGTGTTTGAGTGAAAAAAACACATGACTTAACACTTACTACAAGAAATTAACCTTCATTGTATATCTCGAACCCTATCTATATTGTAAATGGTCTTTGCAACAGTAGACTACAATGTCAATAGAAAAAA
>JABWDY010006092.1:2606-14131 GCA_013358455.1 Thalictrum thalictroides | reverse complement strand
AAATACAAACTCTTTTCTAGCAATATTCAAGGAGTTCTAGGTTAGATGGACTCCTCCCTATATAAGGAGAGGAGAGCCACGAAATTCATTATGCTTTGATCTTAAATTGAAGTATCATTAGGGTTTTATATTATTTCATGTTGAACAAGAAGTTCCTTTTATTTTAATACAAGTCTATTTACTTTTCAAGTTCAAGTTCTTCATATTTTGATCATATCTTTACTTTTCATGCAATTCAATATCTTGTCTTTACATTATTGTCTTTCAATTATGTCTGTTACTTTTATATCTACCATGATCATCACCACAATCACCATGAGCTAATCGATTCATGGGGTTTTACTAGTGGATTAGGTAAGTAGAAGAATTTGCTACAAGTGTTCCATGTTTGCCATGCTAGGAAGGTAACTGTTTTATGATTTATCACATAGGATAGTTTTTGCTCTTTGTTCTTCATAATAAATAAAAGAGAGATCTTTTTGCATGTGTAGAGACTTCCGAGCCTCATACTACCTTTAATTTATCTTGGCATCGAGAGAGAGAATATAGTTAATAAACTGTATAAAGAGAAGTGATTCACTACTTGCATGACGGCATCGAGATGAGAGGTACTCGGTCTTGAATACTTCTTGAGGTCGAGTTCCTGGGTCGAGAGCAAGGAAACTCACCAACCATAATTATTGCTTGTCTATGAGTTTATAGTTAGATGCATGGTAAATAAAAGCATGAGTAGTTAATTTGGAAACTTGCCTATGAAACAAAGTAATATCCCGCTTTTCTCTCCATATTCACAACCCTTTTATATTTCTTGTTTATTTTACTTTGTTTGCACTTTCTCTCCTTCAATCATAATACTCTCAATCAATTAAGCATCCACAATTCATCAATCCTTCCATAAACGACATCATTCATCATCATTGTTTCTTGTATGTAGTTAAAGTACCCAATTCTTGGAAAGAGTGGATTCGATACCTGATTACTTGCCTCTACACTAATTCTAGGATTGCTTTAGTTGTAAATTGAAGGTTTATAAATAGTATTTGACATCCATAGACATATTTAGTAGTGCTAGTAGAGCTGACTTGTTCTTGCAGATTGGGTTTGCTAGCACTGCTAAAGGTTTGACGGGAAGGCACTGCTGAAGGAATTCTCGGAAAACCGCCTCTATCACTTCTCCGCCTTCACATTCTGTAGAAGAAGCACCTTCTACTCTTCATCTATCTTCTGTTGCTAGAGATCTGTTCACTAGAATGTTTTCTTGCATCCCCATATCTGTTGAAAGGGATGTGATTGTTGAAAATCTAGAACCCCTACGATCTAGAACACCTTCTGTTCTCTTTTGGTCTTTCAGTGTTCAATGGGATTGAGAGCAAGGGCCACAAACTCACTTCCCAATACTTCTACTCCAACATGACAGAGATCTCATACGATCCTCTTTCGTTCAAGAGTTTTCTTTATGGATCTGTTCTAGAGATTACTCCAGACTCTTTGGCTGACAGGTTTGGCTTTGAGAGACCTGCTCCTGAGTACAGGGTTTCTCAACCCTTGTGTCTGACTCCGAGCATGGATGCTGATCTTATGCATGAGGGGATGCTTTTTCTGTGGAGCAGGTAGTTCCCTTTCTCTAGGGCCATCTCTACGGCCAAGATGAGTGCCAGGTGGAAGATTCTTCATAGGATCATGGTGAGCACTATCTACTGCAAGACTGGTACTTTGGCTGAGATTCAGAAGGATGAGGCTTTTTGGTTGTGGAGAGCAGCACTGGGAGAGAGGATAGATGTTGCTTCGATTGTCTGGTATAGGATGGCCAATGCTTTTGATGGAGAGGTGAACAACGCATTACCATATGGAGCTCTGATTAAGGAATTGGTTCTTAAGGGTTCTCTGAGTGAGTCTACTGCCTGGGTTAGTGCTCTGGAGGCACTAAGAAAGAAGACTTGGAGAGCAATGAAGATTCCAGAGGGACCAGGAGAGCCAGATTTTGAGGATAGAGTCCTGGATTACTTGGGTAAAATGGAGGAGGTGGTACAGATGCAGACATTGAGCATACATGATATGCAGGTGACTATTGTTGCTCAGGGTAAGCAGATCCAGTAGACAAGTGACTATGTTCGAGACCTGAGGCTACATCAGTTACCATCCTAGAGAAGGTCTGCAGAGGTTCCTTGGTTCACATGTGTATGATTCTGGTCATCCGGGGAGTCATGGTGGTGCTGGAGGCTCAGGTGTTTGAGTAGTTCTTGACAGAAGACACAAATCGATCAATGATGACCGACCTAATTCTAATTACGCCCCCCTGTGGAGGTCGTCTAGGGTTGAGTCATGTGTTAGTCTGTTTTTATGTTCTTGTTTTAGGTTTTGGCTTTTAGTTTGTTTAGTTGGTTCTATGTTGATATCATACTCTTTAGTTGGTGTGTACTTGAAAACTCTGTTTATGCTTTTATTTATGGATGGTTTAGAGTTTTATCTATAGCATGTGATGTTCTATTCAATTTTATACATATCTTGTTTATATCACTTTCTATGGATGAATGCATATATGTATGATATCAGGGCTACGTGTTCTTATACTCTTGTTTGGATATCATAACTGTATTTATGTTGTACACATCAGTTTTACATGCTTCACACACTTCTGTTGATCCTGGATATCTTTTTATGTTGTGTGTGGCTTGTAAGCATGTATCCCTGTTAGCTAACTCTTGATGTTACAGTTCTTATACGATGTTTGGTTGAGCTAACTTTCCTTGCAACATGTTAAAATGGGTTGTTCATGTTTGGACATCCCCATGGATATTTAGATATGTTTGAGCAGGGACCCTTTGTCAACTTTTGACAAAAATAGGGAGAAGGGATATATGAATAGTTGATGAATGATGGTTGTTTTGTTGTGTTCACTTATGTTCATAAGTTAGGTGTCTTGTTTATCTTATATATATATATCTAACCCTAGTATGAGAATTTTCCTTTGAGGCTTTGGTATATGCTTTCCTAAGAAACAAGAGGCAAAAACCCAAGCTTTGAAATCAAGCTATTTGAGAGACAACCATCCATCTTTTTCCCTTCACTCAAGCAATTGATTCCTATTCTTTTGAGAGTTGAGTGATTGTGTTATTGGGTGTTATTATAAACCCATAGTGAGTTATTTCAAGTGTTTTCTCATTTGTCCTTTGAGAGGATTGTAGAGAGAAAAACTCATTTTTTGTTCTTAAAGCAAGTTGATGAAAACTCAAGATTTGCGAATCTAGGTTAGGGTGATTGTGACTAAACCCTACTATCAAACCCAAGTGGTGGAAGCTGAGATTCCTCACACAATGGTGCCCAATATACTAGAGGGGGGTGAATAGACTATTTAAAAACTACTGGCAATAATCACCCCCAAGAGATAACACAAAGGCAAACTGACACTTTTATGAGAAACTGATACTAACAGATATGCTTAGTAAAAACTAAGTGCAGAATAAAAAGATTACACTAAGCAAATCTATCAAGACTCACACAACTAATCAAGCAAGATAACACCAGAAAGAAATGTAAAGCATGTTAGGATGATCGAAGAAGTAGTAGAGATTTAATCACAACTAACTAGCTCTAGTCCTTGGGTTATTGTCTTTATGAATATGAGTTTGAAGTAACCTCAATTCTAAGACTAATAAACACCAATACTTTCACGTTTAGTCAAGAACTTCTCGAGGTGGGAGAGAAAGAGGCACTCCCACCTTCCGGTTCAAGAACTACTAACTAGAGATGTAAGTTGATGATATTAATCTATAACTACAACTACCAAGCATATAGAAAGAAAGTAAGAACAAGAATGCAAACCCACAACACAAGGATGTATAGTGGTTCGGCCTAAGATGGCCTACGTCCACTCTTCAAGTTGCTTCTTGCTATTAAGATAAATCCAAAGCTTTGGAACACCTCCAACAACTCTACACCTCTCCCATAAGTGTTGATTTAATCTAACTTGAAAGTTGTAGGGATTTTAGGGTAAAATCCCTAACCTAGAATCCACTAGGGTTTTGAAGAAACTTATCACCAAGCTTCTTACCTTGAATTCCTTCTCAAGGGTTTCACCTTTCTTGTCTTCAATAAGAACTCAACACATCAAAGGAATCACCTTTGGTAGAAAGGGGTTTTTCTCTCTAGAATGTCTCTCACAAAGAGAATGATAGAGAAAGAAGAATAAGCTCTCAATGGGTTTATATCAAACACCCATAAACAAACATTCACTCAACCTCACTTGAATAGAAAGAATTGAAAGAGTGAATGGAAGGGTGATGGTGATTTCTCTCTTGAAGCTTCTCACAAAGTCTAGGGTTTTGTCTCTTGAAAGCTCTTGATGAAATGCACAAAGTCCATTAGAGAAATCCTCTTATTATGTTGCTTTTATAGTCAAAACCCTAAAAGAGTCGTTGGTCAAAGTCAGTTGACCAACTAGGGTTTTGACCGAGTGAACCGGGAGTGAGTAGAACCAAACTGGGCCAAAATCCAGCATTTCCCGTCAGTCAGTCGACTGACCTACTAATTACTGTTCATGCCACATAAGGTCAGTCGACTGACCTTATACTGCTCCTGGACCCACAAAGGGTCAGTCGACTGACCTTAAGGTTCTTCATTTCTCTCAAATGGTCAGTCGACTCTATGCATAGTGACGTGCCTGCTTCACTTGCTAGCTTGACCTGTCTGCTTGTCTCCTGAGTGTGCTCGGTTGCCGCCAATCGCATCCATTCTTGATGTTTTCAGCTCCGAAACGTTTCGAACACTTGAACACCAAGACCTAGACTTAATACAAGGACTCATAATATAATATAATATGTGAAATAACCGTTTTGCCCTTGTTTGTCACAATTCACAAGATATGACATTTACAGAAACTTGGTTAGAAGCTAAGGGAATTGCTCCTACAACTTTCAAGTTTGTAGAACCAAAATCATAGGGAAGTGGTGTAGAGCGTTAGGAGGCAAGCCTAAGCTTTGGGTTTTCTTAATTCAAAGGAAGTAGCTTGAAGAGTGGATGTAGGCATAACTTGCCGAACCACTATAATCTTGGTGTTGTGGTTTGCCTTCTTTGTCCTTAAGTTTATCTTCATACCTTGGTTCTTTGATAGTTTAGATTCTCTACAAGTCATCCTAACAATCTTCTAGTTGGTTGTATTGTTGGAAGAGGAAAGGGTGAGAGTGACTTTTTCTCTACTCACCCCCTCGCAATCCACAACAACCTAGAAATAGGATTAGGATCTCTTAGTTGAAGGGATTGAGTAAGTTCCTTCTTGCTTAATCCTAAGCGAACTATAACCCAAGGACTAGTAGATTGGTTAGTAGTTGATTGTGGAGTTTATAACTATCTTACTTTGTCTTCCTATATATGTTGTTTGCTTGTTGGTTATGCATACTTGTTGATAGATTAGCTTTGGTTTGTTCTTTTATTCCGCAATTATTTACCCATTGGCATATCTGTTTCTTTGTTTATCTGTTTTGTGAATCACATATCTTGTAGTTTTTAAAGAAGGGAATATTCACCCCCCTCTAGTAGTTAGATACCATTGTGTAGATTTCTCAGGCTCGAGCTCATTTGTTTGGCTAAACGAGCCGAGCTTGAGCATAAAACTAAACTCGATTCTTGATTTTGGCTCAGCTCGAGCCAAAATGAGCCGAACATGTGCATACCAAAGCTCGGTTCGCTAGGCTTGTATAACACCCCTATTAATTAGTAGAAGGTTAGCTTTATATAGTTGGAGAATGGAGCTAATGGCCATTGCAATTGTGGTAGAAATTGCGCAGATATATATATAGTCTCACATTATCGGACATCGTCTGTGTTGCTAATAGTATATAAGTTGCTAGACTACATTGCTCATTGCCTATTGATTTTGAATTGGACTCCCAAAATTTTAACATGTGTGTTCCATGATGTCACCTATTTAGTGAATCCAAGTATTTGGCTCAATGCCATACATCACGTGATGAGGCAGGTTGGACATTGTCAGACTTGTTAACTCATTACCGATTGGTATCAACTAGGCTTTTATCCTTGACTAACGGACCATGTCCACGTCACCCGTTCATATTTATGTATGAATATGATTTTGCTACATGTATTTTTTTCTTTTGCATGAATATTAATTGTTAAGAGTGATTGGACCCATATATGGGTCCAATGCCTAAATTCGACATATATGGGTCCAATGCACCAAACTCCACTTAAGGCCCATTCTAATATTTTCCTACCATTAGGGTTTTAACATCTTGATTCCCAACATCACTCATATAGAAAGAAAAATGTTTACACAACAAGAACTACGGAATAAAAACTTGATCCTTACTCATAAAAAACAAGAGTACGTAGGCGACCTTCAACCAATGTTCAGTTTCAACAATCTTTCAACACCAATCTTTTCAATTATTTGAATTATTCATCTCTTTCATTCAAAATCAATACTTTTAGGGTGTTCGGTTAAAGTTCTTTAAGAAAACTGTCATCATTTAGAATTTTCTTGAAATAGAGAGTGAATCTTTCTTCCTTTGTTTCCACATCTCTTTGTAATTGATTGGTTGTTGTACTTCTTGAGTGCATGCATATCTTGTCCTTGTTCTCGGCTTTACCTGTTATATGTTTTTATCATCCCATAGTTATAAAGTTTTTAAAAAGGGACTATTCACCCCCTTCTAGTCGGTTGGATACCATTGTGTAGAATTCTCAATTGGTATCAGAGTGGGTTGCTCAATCCAGGTTTCAAAACCTGAGTTAAAAATCCACATAATGATGTTCACTGGTGAAGGCTGGAAAACTAAAATGAAAATCTTTTAAATCCCTAAACCCTATTCATCAAAAGAGATAAGAACGATGTTTTTGTGGTACAAGTGTATGTCGATGATCCAGTGTTTGGGACTACATTTCAGAAACTGGTAGATGAGTTTACTGCTCTCATGAAGATTGAATTTGAGATGAGTATGGAAGGAAATTTGAACTTCTTCCCAGGGCTGCAGATCAGTCAGACAGATAGTGGACTATTTATAAGTCAGACCAAGTATGCTAGAAAAGGGAAAAGATGTTGACGCATGTAACCTAATATCGGAGCAATAGGGAGCTTGTTATACCTTACAACAAGTCCTCCCGACATCGCCTACAGTGTAGGAGTGTGTGCTCGATATAAGGCACAACCTAAGGAGTACTCTCAGGTGATCGCTGCCAAGAGGATTATCAAATACGTTTGTGTGACCCTTGGTATGGGCTTGTGGTATCCTTTCGAGAGATCTGCAGACATAGTAGGATACTGTAGGATTACTGGGTATACAGATTCTGATTGGGCTGGTTGTCTTGAGGATCGTAAGAGTACGAGTAGTGAATGTTTCTACTTTGGTAATTGTCTGATAGCCTGGCATTGCAAGAAACAAATGTATTGTATTTCTCTATCCATTAGCGAAGCATAGTACGTGGCAGCCGGTAGTGGTTGCCCCCAGATGCTCTAGTTAAAGTACATGCTTGCAGATTATGGTATCACTCAACAAACCATGACTCTATTATGTGATAACACCAACACCATCAACATATCCAAGAATCCTGTCCAACACTCTCAGACTAAGCATATAGATATTATACATCATTTTGTCAAAGAGTTGGTTGAAGAAAAAATGGTTTGTTTGAGTATATTGACACGACTCAGTAGAAGGCTGATATCCTTACCAAACCCCTTGACACTCAGAGATTTTACTATCTCAGGGCGTCTATAGGGATGCTCACCTACTCTTGACATGTAAGTGCTTCTTTTAGGGGTTCACTAGTACTTGTGTGCCTAGTTGACCCTCTCACCGAACTACGAGGCTTCTGATCCCCTATACCCCTTTGCATTTCTTAGTTTGGGGTACGTAGGCAGTTACTTATTGAGACATGTAGTGCGATGCTATAATATAAGTTTTACTAATTTGATTGTATTACTTATATATGTTTTCATTGCTTCACTTCTATCTTAAGTATTTCAGGTAACAAGAAACTCATGAGCTTAAAGTGAATCCTAACTTATGCCTGGTCTAACCATGATGTGAAAGGGTTACTCTTGTTGGTAGTATTCATATCATGTCCTTGGTATAGTTGGTGTGTTTTCTTTGTGTAAACACCTTGATCCATGATTTCCAAAACATGATAAGTATGAGTGAACATCAATAGAAGTGGTTGGCATGCCTTTGACACGAATGAAAACCATGTGTATCTTTGTGGTTGGCGTTGTCTAGGCATGAGTGGGGACCATGTTAATTCCTATGTTGTGGGCACATTTCTCATATTGGTGAACTTGTTTGTTTAATATACCTTTGAGAGTTTCTTGTTGCATATTGTTTGTATGTTTGTGATAGCATGTGGTTTCATACTTGTTATATCCTGTTCATGTTAGTGTTGTCATGCCATGCTTGCATTTGTTGGTTGCATTCTGTATATCTTGTCGCATGCATTGGTTGTTTGTCTTAGTTGATTCCAAACCTGAGATCTAGTATGTGTGACTTGTCGAGCATGAAAGACATATATCTGACGGATTGGAGTTGTACGTGACCTTGATGCATGATGATTGGCACTTCATTGCAAACTTAGAGGATTTGATCAAAATTCGATGGATATGAGATGTGTTTGTATTTTAAGCTTAAATGACAAAATGATTCAGGTTGATTGATAGATTTGAGTTGGTTTTGATTGTTTGAAAGAAGATTGGATCTGTTATGACAGGTTGGTAAAAGTGTCGGGAATGTTTGAAGAGTCAGTGGAGATTAAGTTATCAGTCGACTGATGAAGAGTCCTTTGCATGTTAACTCTTCAGTCGACTGATGAAGCCAGACATGTGTGGACCTTCGTTTAGTGAACTGACCTTTTAACATTTTTTTACAGAAAGGTTATGGATGCTCTGGATATTGACAGTAAGGTAGAAGAGGTTTTAATGGGTGAAAACAGTGATGAGGACGATGAGTTCTTTGATGATGGTGAGTAGTGCTTGACCGGGAACACACATGGATCGATGATGATCAACCTTATCTCAATAAGGTCCTCCTGTGGAGGTCATCTAGGGTTGAGTCCTTGTGTTGTCAATGTTCATGTCCTCTTGTGTCCGTTTTTTGTTTTGAGTGTCTAGACTTATTTACTTTGGTTTTGTTGCATTTTCTTTTATCTCAGACATATAATGGTTTATTCTGGATGTGTACTTGAACCCAGTTTTTATTCTATATATCTATGTGGTTGGATTAGGGTTTACCTATGGCTTGTGATGATGTTGCTCTGTATATTCATATATTTACTCTATCACTTGCTATGAATGGATGCATGTTGCTTATGATATAAGGGTTTCTCTTTTTACTTTCTTTGGTTGGATATCATGCTTTAGTATATGTTGTGCACATCATGCCTTTCACACACTCTGGTTGTTCTTATATACATGGTTGTGATGTGTGTGGATGGTTAGTATACATATTTTATTTTCTTAGCTTACCCTGGATGATATCATGATTTGCTTATGATGGCTGAGCTAACTTGTCCTTGCAGCTTGTTGGAAGTGTTTTATTCATGGATGGACATCCTGTTGAATCTTTTAACTTGTTTGAATAGGAACCCTTTGTCAACTTTTGACAAAAAAAGGGAGAAGGGTTATATGAATATGGATTATATGATGAATGGTTTATACTTATGATATTTCATAACTGGTAGGTGGTTTTTTTACTTATCTTATATGCATGTGTGGATCTAACTCTAGTATGATGTTTGCCTTTAAAGTCTTCATTTACAGACACATACTTAGGGGGAGCTAAGGTTAAAGAGGAGGTGTTGTGTACAAGTGACTCATTAGTGTTTTGTAATGTTGTATATATGTGTAATGTATATTCATATATGTTTTTGTCACAAGTTTCCAAAGGGGGAGATTGTAAATGTAATATGTTGTGATTGTGACAAAAGAGGACAAAATGGTCATTTCACATGTAATATATGTTATGAGTCCTTGTAACCATCTTCAGTCATGTTTTGAGTGTGCCCATGAAGTTTCGGAGCTGAAGACCTCAAGACTTGACGTGAGGGGCAACATCCGGAAGCAAAAAAAACAAGGCATTGTACATTTGCTCATCAGTCGACTGATGAAGGAATAGAAGTACACGTTTAGCCTTCAGTCGACTGATCATATGAGGGATATTGAAGATTTGTTCTTCAGTCGACTGATCATGAAAAAGATGTTTTACTATTTACTCATCAGTCGACTGACCCCTAGCTAGATTCTGAACAATTGTTCTTCAGTCGATTGATTGACAGGCTGAAGCTGGTGTTTGGGCGTCTACTAATACTATTCATTTTGGCCCATAACTCCGACAACTATAGATCTTCTGTCTTGTTGGTTTGCTTTCTTACCTTATGTTCTATTCCTTGTCTTTGTTTCTAGTTAGTTGACTTTGAACCGGAAGGTGGGAGTGCTTCTTTCTCTACCCACCACGAGAAGTTCTTAGCAACTAGTAACTTAAATTGGGTGTTTATATAGTCTTAGAGTTGAGTATTTGTTAAAGTGCTCAATTTCAAGGAGACATAGCCCCACGGACTAGAAAGCTCTCTTGTGTTGTAGGCATTTGGAACTTCATCACTTGGTTATGTTCTTTCTTCATTTGTCTCCACATCTCTTTATTATTGCTTGGTTGTTGTAGTTCTTGAGTGTATGCTTATTTTGTTCTATTTCTCTGTTTTACCTATTATCAGTTTTTATCATCACATAGTTTTAAAGTTTTTAAAAGAGACTATTCACCCCCCTCTAGTTGGTTGGACACTAAAGATGTAAATGGTGCAGGTTTAGGTCGGATCAGGGTATATCCATATTCAAAACCATATTTTTTTTGTTTGAACCAGATCCGGATCCGAGAAAAGTCTTAATACCTAATCCATATCCGAACCATTTAATATTAGACTGATCCATATCCGACCAGCCAAACCCGAACTGTTTGGGTCGGATCGGTCAAGCCTTATTTCAAGTCGGGTTTTAACTGTTTCTATTCTATTTTTTGCTATTTGCACATAACTATACATATTAAATGATAAATCTTTTTCACTAATAAACTTTTAATAGTCATTATCCATCATCCCAACAAAAATAAAGAGTTTACAAACAAACAAACTGAAATATACTGCAAATCCACACGCTTAAGAAAAAAAAATTGAAAACAAAACTCAAAATTAAATCATCCACTGGCAGTAAAGCATCTACTAGCATAGTTCTTCTCCACTCATGTCCACTATAGTCTAGACTCCAAACAAATCAACCAGATGCATTTTTTGTACCTGCAAAATGGAAATAATATACAATTATAAACATTAATCTAATTGAATCATTAACTTAGGAAAAATATATTCATGTTAATTAATTCATATAGAAAAGAAATAATTACTACATATAAAAAAACTTTCTTAAGCTATTGATTTAATTTAATCATCAACATAGGAAAGATATATTCATGCTAATTAATTTAGGCTATAAATTCGGAAAGAAACTTGAATCCATCATCATTATATTATTC
>JABWDY010006077.1:4634-15666 GCA_013358455.1 Thalictrum thalictroides | reverse complement strand
TATTATTATGTACTAGTTGTTGTTATCTTGATGTATAAATGTAAAAGCCCATTACCTAACATAAATCAAAGCCTATTAACATTAGAAATTGTCAAAGCCCATTACCAAAGCCCATTACAAATATCATTGCAATTACCTAAATCAAAGCCCATTAGCAAAGCCCAATTACTCAAAGCAAAGCCCATTAACATTAGCTCATTACAAAAGCCTATTACCAAAGCCCATTACTTAAATCAAAGCCCATTATTTACCCCAACGCCCATTACTTAACCCAAAACCCATTACTTAAACCAAAGCCCCTTACAAAGCCCATTACCAAAGCCCATTACATAAGTAAAAGCCCACTACTAAAGCCCATTACTTCAATCAAGCCGTTGCATGTGACTTTTAAAATAAAGTCGTTGCATTTGCATTTGCATGTGAATTTGAAAATATAGTCGTTGCATATGAGTTGTTCATATATATGAATTTGAATAGTATCATGGCACCAAACGACCTATGTCAGCGATTCGATCCAGGTTTGATAAAATAAAGAAAAATATCATTCGTTTTGAAGATATTATTTTATATCTTGAAAAAAATTACAAAATGTTAGATACAGAAGCACAACGTATTAAGGAATCCTACACATTTTTCAGTAACAGTCATGGAATTGAGTTTGAATGGGAAGGTTCTAAGAGGAAGCTAAGAGATTACATATCTACATTTAAAGTTGAACATGAAGAGGCACATAGGCTGTATTGTAATATGAGTTTGGTTCCCGGTTTAGATTTTCTTTAATTGTATTAGTGATGTATTTTAATTCTAAGATGTACTAGTGGTTATTTTTTATTCTAATATGTACTAGTTTTTAATTTTAATACTAATATGTAGTAGTAAGCATTTTTAATTCTATGTCAAATATGTATTGGTGTATTATATTTTTCTAACTTATTAAAACATTGTAGCCATTGATAAAAACTTAAATTGAAATTATATAGAAAAAACTTGAAAAGTACATATAGTCCACAATTAAATAAATAAGAAAATACATATAGTTCAAGATACTTCTAAATATGGCCACCCCCATGCAAATTCCACAAGTGTTCCACAATATCACTCTTCAATGTCTTATTTGCCAATCTAGATTGTAGCCTTTTATGACGATCAACCATTCCACGAATATGTCTCGCTCTATCCGCCGGTATTTGCAAATCAGGTGGCTGCGAACAATAAGTATCATCGTTATCCCAGTTGACCACATTTCCCCCTTATCCTCCACCAACATATTATGTAATATAATGCAACACTTCATAATTTTTCCCAAATTTTTTTGACACCAAAATCGTGCGGAATACCTTACAAATCCCCGCCTTTGTTGTAGTACTCCGAATGCACGTTCTACATCTTTTTTACACGATTCTTGGACTTGTACAAATAATCTTCGTTTTGCATTGCTAGGCACTTTAAATGTAGACATAAGAGTGGCATATTCAGGATAAATGCCATCACCAAGGTAATAGCCCACATTATATCCATTACCATTGACAATGTAATTAACTGGGGGGCTATTACCTTGAAGATATGGCTCAAAGAGATTAGAATGATGCAAAAAATTAATATCATTGCAAGCACCTGGCATACCGAAGAAAGCGTGCCAAATCCAAAGCCTTTTGTTTACAACCGCTTCGAAAATAAGAGTTGGCACCTTTTTATGCCCCGTGTATTGACCGGCTAGTGCTGCCGGACAAACCCTCCATGTCCAATGCATACGATCCAAGCTCCCGAGCATTCCTGGCAAACCCCTTTCTTCCCCTTGTGCCAACAACAATTCCAAATCTACCGGTGTTGGCACTCTTAGGTATTGCTCTTCAAACACATCAATAACTGCCTGACAGAAATGCACGAGGCTCTCGATTGATGTTGACCTTGGAACCCGCAGATACTCATCATTCGAATCAGCTGTAAATCCATAGCTAAGCATCCGAAGTGCGGCCATACACCTTTGCAATGTGGTTACACCAAGTTTACCGAGAGCATTGGTCTTGGTTATGAAAAAAAGGATCATGGGCAACAACCGCATCCATGATCCGATGAAAAAGATGAGGATACATTCGATAGCGGGCACGAAAATAAAAATCGGGAAAAGTGGGTTGTGGAACAAAATAATCTTGAAGAAGATTTTCATGTGCCCTTTCACGGTTACGTCTAATGTAAAGTCTACCAACCTTAGAACCACCACGTGGGCGATTATCTTCTTCTTCGACGATTCCTTCAAGAAGTGACCTCATGGGGATCATAACATCTTCGATGTTTGTATAATATAATGCCTCCCTCCTAGAAGCTTCATCTTCTTCATTATCAATAGGTGAACTTGAAGAAGGATAGGTTATAGCCGATTTCATCTTCAAATTTCTTGAATCCATGGTTTAGAATGGAGAAGATGGGATTTATGGCTTGAGATATGATATATATACTTTAGAACAATAGAGCCGTTGGGATAGCCGTTGCAACTCAGCTGCCAGTCCTTTGGGCGGATCATTAAAAAAAATTCATCCGCCAGTCTTTAAAGCGGATCAATCCATCCGCCAGAAACTATGGCGGTTCATGTCTGACATATTCGTTTTTACACATTCTGCATTGGTTTGTACTAAAAGTTGGTTTTTAAAAGTGTAAGTTTTAAGGGAAAAACTGCCTAGTGGCACCTGACTTTTCTGCTAAAAGTCTAGGTGTCCACATTGTGCATTGGCATTGCCCTAATGAGTTCCAAATCCAGGAAATGAATTCTTCTGATGGATCTGAAGTGCATTCATGCTATCGAAATACTTGATTTTCAAGATCACATAACAGATATTCGTTGTGCTTGTGATAGTTCTTCAAGCAGTTGTAGCAAGAAAAACCTTGTTTTACTTATAAAGATATTGGATTCCTATACCTCCCCACATTCTTCAAAGGCAAATTCGATCCCAGTTTAAGGGATGCATGGCTCTCTTGTTATTTTCTTTTGTGCCCCACCAAAAATCTTTTTGAAGTTTATTAATTTTATCAGCAATCAACTTGGTAATTTCGAAACAAGTCATTCGATATGAGGGTATATGATCCAGGAGGCTCTAGATGTCAACAAGAAGTAGTTGGGAATTAGAAGCATGTAGTGTATGCACACGTAAGGATACACCCTTGTGGTTATATGGACATAACTTAGTCCTTGATGATCGAAATGTCAATCCGTCTTTGGGTTTGGAAAGTGAACTCTTCTATCTTTCCAACCATATATGGGAAGTGTTCTAGTTTATTGTGGTTAGTAGGAAAATCTGCTTAGAAGTTGTGTCATATGTTGGTAAAAGTAAAATGTTCGAATGTGTCAAATGGACGTCCAAACGTGTTTTACACTATACTCTGGAATTTCAAAAGATATTGAAAATGTTCGAACATCCAAATTCTATGTTCGAATGTCTTACATGTCTAAGACCAATTTTGGTTGTACAAGCCTTCAATTTTCACACCTTTTTTAGGAGGAAACAATGTATTCACTCCATTAAGAATGTAACCACTCTATAAATAAACCTTAGTCATTGAAGGAGCAATAAAAGAGCAACTCTTCCTATAGAGTTTCTTTTATGACTTGTTTCGAAATTACCATTGTGGTTATAGAAAGGCTTATTTATAGATCCTCCTGGATCATATACCCTCATATCGAATGACTTGTTTCGAAATTATTGTGGAAGAAATACATCCTATAGAGTTCCTTTTATTGCTCCTTCAATAACCACAATGGATGTATTTCTTCCTCACTAAATCATAGCATTTGTTATTGCATGTTTTCATATTATTTTCTACATTTCTTCTTTTGGTTGTTTGGATCAATTGGTATCAAGAGCAACTAGATCTCAAAGGAACCATTGTGGTTTATGGTCTTAACAAGCGACCAATGTAATACAAGAGATCCAATGAAAAACTTTCTCAACCTCTTCAAGTTCATGGAAAATCAAGGCAGAAGAAGAAAATAAAGAAAAGAATCATGTATGGCGTTTGGATGAAGAAAGAATCTCAAGTCTTGATAAACAAATAAAAAAACTAGCTTCAACAATATAAAAGTTAACAAAGTCATTGTCTACTCAACAAACTTCTATTACTACTGCAACCACTTCAGAAAACCCTGGAGATGGAGACTTTCAGAAGCAAGTCAAAAGAGAAGATGAAGAAGATATACATGACATTGATGAAGATTCTGATGAATCCGAATCCGAAAAGGATAAAGGAAACATTTTGCCCTTAATGCAAAACCTTAAGATTAATTTTAAGTAGATATTTCGGTTTAATATGATGGTGTAGTTAATGCTAGTAAATTGGATAATTGGATTGATAAACGAGAAAACTATTTTGCTGTTTGTGAGTATTATAGTATTCAAATGATCAATTTTGCAAGTTTAAAATTTATAGTCATGCTCTTACATGGTAGAAATCTTATAAGAACCGTCACGATATATGGAAATTGGCATAGAAGAAATTTAAGGAGCTGATCCGAATCACTTTTATCCGGTGGGATTTGAATAATAGAAATGGTATACATGGCTAAACTACAGGCAAAAAATGGGCCAAGTGTCCAAGTGTATACTACCGAATTCTATAATCAAGCTGTAGTTTTAGAGATTTATGTTGAGACTATATTTGGAAAAAACTCAAGTTATTCATTATTGTCCATAGTATATAAAATGTCCCGTGAAAGCTATTGCCATTGAAGCAAATAACTCCAAAGGGAAGACGAAGGATAAGAAGCAAACATCTAGAAAGAAATCTGGTTGGAAGAATGGTGAGAAGGAAGAACAAGGCAACGAAGGTTCAATTTTGAAGAATAATTATTGTGATCATTGTGAGATCAAAGGACATGTAGAAGACAAGTGTTGGAAGCTTCATCCCAAACTCAAGGCTAAAGATGAAAGGGCTAGAATGAATCAACATGAAAAAAATCGACTCTAGCCACACAATCAATAGAAGATCTTCCTGAAGTACAAGAGCCCAATGCCACACTCTACCTCATGGTCAAGACAACTGCTATTTCAAATGATGCTTATAAGGAAGATTTTTTCCGTGTCAACATACAGGTTAACAAGGTGTTGTTGAAGTTATTATCGATACGAAACATCATTTTTGAAGCTCTTGTGAACAAGATTGGTTTGATAACAAAGCCCCACCTAAGCTGTACTCATTTTTTTAGATTCGAAAGGACGTAGAGTTGAAGATCACCAAGCAATGTAGCAATCACTTGTCACATTGATGTGATTACGTGTGAAGTGGTGCCTTTGAATGTATGTCGAGTGATCTTGGCTAGTTCTTATCATGGGTTTAGGATCTTGAAACAACAACTTAGTAGCGGCGACTCAAGTAAAGAGAATGCATGGTTAATGAACCTTTAAATGTTTGTTGCTAACACGTCTCGTGAAAAAGAGTACAACGGATAAGGTGTTCTATCTCTAAAGTAACTTTTTTTACAACATTAAAAATTCAAGATGGCAAGATGTATGAAGATAAAGTACCACTAAATAACTCTTTAAAAAAAACCAAGACTCGACAATCCAAACATCGAGAAACACATGTATTGAAGGAGGATTCTATCATTGTGGATAAGGTAATTGAGACCTGACAGGGTAAGTATGCTTCTTTCAAGATTGAGAATAAATGACAACTTCCTAAATAATCTAAGTGGTACAATCACACTAAGGGAACCGCCGCATTCCCTCACCTTACTTTTACTTGAGCAGGAACTCAAGGCTCCTAAATAGGCCATGAACCAGAAGGATCTAGGTGTCAAAAGGAAGTACTTGGGACATAAAAGCACATAACGTATGCACATGTAAGCATACACCCTTTTGGTTATATGGGATTTAGTACACAACTGATCGACTCAAATCCCTTTCTTTCTGAAATAGAAAACCAAACTCAACACTACCCTGAATGTAGCGAAGAATCCACTTCACAGCTTCCCAGTGTCTCTTACCAAGATCATACATGTATCATCTTCCCAGTGTCTCTTACCAGGATCATACATGTATCTACTTACAGTGCTCACTGCATGTGAAATGTCAGGCCTTGTACACACCATCGCATACATCAAGCTACCAACTGCACTAGCATATGGATAACTTGACATCTCCTTGCGTTCCTTATCAGTTTTAGGAGACATAGAAGCATTCAATTTAAACTCTTTGGAAAGAGGTATACTCATAGTTTCGCCAATGTCATATTGACTAAATCTTTGTAGTATTTTCTGCAAATAGGCTTTCTGAGATAGCCATACTCTTCCATTCTCCCGCTCTCTGACAATCTCCATGCCTAGTATTTTTCCCGCTTAACCAAGATCTTTCATCTCAAATTCCAAAGACATTGTCTTTTTCAAGTTGTCTATCTCCAGAATGCTTTTAGAGGCAATGATAATATCATCAACATATAAAAGCAAAAAGATAAAAGAACCATCACGTACCTTGCGAAAATAGACACATGGATGATAAGGACTTCTTGTGTACCCTTGCCCAAGCATAAACTGAGTAAACCATTTTCTTGGAGACTGTTTCAACCCATACAACGATTTCTCCAGTCTACGCACTAACTTGTCATTCTCTGCAACTTTATACCCACTCGGCTGAGTCATATAGATCTCCTCATCAAGTTCACCATGCAAAAATGTTGTTTTGACATCAAGTTGGCCAATAGGATGCTAATGGAGGAGTGTATGATAATCGGATAAAATATTTTGTTATAGTCAATCCCCTTCTTTTGAGCGTTGCCCTTAGCCACCAATCTTGCCTTGAAGCGTACATTTTCACTTTGAGATCCATCCTTCTTTGTGAGCACCCATTTGCACCTGATAGATTTCTTCCCCTTAGGCAACTCTAGAAGTTCCCAAGTGTCATTCTTATAAAAGGATTGCATATCTTAATCCATAGCACTCTTCCATTTATCACACTCACAACTTTGCATTCCTTCATTGTAAGTGGAAGGAATACCTTCATCAACAATCGGTACTACATAGGCCACCATATCATCCGTAATCATGTTTGGAGCACCGACATTGATCTTAGGTAATCTAGTTGCAATTGGACCCTCATCTATAGGATCCACATGTTCTGTATCTTCAACTGGCTCATCATCTGTCATGTCATCAGAATCTATACCACCCGTACCCGAACCATCCTGTGTCAATACAAAACTGTCTAGAACATGTAGAGTACTTTCAATCTCCACCCGCTGTGAATCCTCCTTAGTCTTATTCTCCACCTGCTGAGAACTTACACGCTTCAACATAAAAGCCGCATCAAAAGTTACATCTCTGCCCAGAACCAATTTCTTAGCTTCTGGATCCCACAACTTGTAGCCTTTCTTACCACTTTGTAGACCAATAAATAAAAACTTCATTGCCCGAGGATCCAATTTACTTTCTCAGACATGATAGTAAGCTGGACACCCAAAGACACGAAGAGAACGATAATCAGAAACTGGCTTCCCAGAACAAACTCCCAACAGACTCTTGCCATCAAGCCGTTGAAGGCAACCTATTAAGGTGACAAGCATACATAATAGCCTCAGCCCAAAATACTTTGCCTAATCCGGCATTAGACAACATACATCGAACCCTCTCCAGAAGAGTGTGATTCATGCATTTTGCCACCCCATTCTACTGCGGTGTCTCTCTAACTGTAAAGTGGTACTCAATACCCTCCTTCTAATATACTTGCAAGAACGGATCATTCTTGTACTCTTTGCCTTTAACTGAACGAAGTACCTTGATCTTTCTGCCAACTCGGGTCTCAACTAGCTTTTTTCACTTCAAGAAAATTTCTAAGACTTCATCCTTATGTTTCATGGTGTACACCCACATACGCCTAGAAAAATTATCAACAACAGACAAAAACCAATGCTTACTTCCCCAAGATGCAGTCATTGTAGGTCCCCAGACATCCGTGTGAACATAATCAAGAGCTCCACTAGTATTGTGGATAGCCGTGCCAAAATTTACTCTTGTCTGCTTGCCCAGAACACAATGCTCACTGAATTCTAACTTGCAGGCAATAGCACCCTTTAACAACCCTTGCCTAATCAATGTTTGCAAGGATTTTTCACCCGCATGAGCAAACCTCTTATGCCATAATCTCATTGTCTTTCTAGCCTTTTTAGATTTAACATCAGAAATACTCACATCCCATGTAACTGTATTACTCTGCAGGAAGTATAAGTTATTCCTTCGAGTACCCTTCAGTAATACCATTGCACCAGCTACAACCTTCAGAATACCATCTTGTGCTACAAGCCTGTAACCTTTGGCTTCTAAGGTGCCAAGTGAGATAAGATTCTTCCTCAAGCCAGGAACATATCTGACATTCTTCAACTCTCTAACTATTTTATCAAACATCTTCAGACGAATACTACCTATCCCCATAATATGACAAGGTTGATCATTCCTCATCACTACTACACCATTTTCCACCTTTGTAAAGCTAGAAAATCATTCCCTTAAAGGGCAACAATGATAGGTAGCACCACAATCTAAAATCCACTCAATAGCAATACTAGCTGAACATACCATAGATGAAACAGATAAAGAGTAATCAGAATCATTATCTTCTTTATGTGCAATATTTACCTCCGAGCTTTTACCTTTGTCTTTTTTCTTATCTTTGGGACAATCCTTTTTCCAATGCCCTTTCTCATGACAAAATGAGCATTCATCCTTGGCTAAAAATTTGCCTCTCGACTTCGAACGAGACTTACTACGACCAACATAGCCTTTCTTCTCCTTTGGTCTTCTTCTTAATACCAAGACTTCCGGTGTTGAGCTTTTGGACTCTTCTTTGTCCTTCCTCATACAAGCATGATTCAATAAAGTTGTAGAGATCTCACCATATAGCATCTTGTCTTTACCATATGTAAGTGTAGTAGCCAATTGCTCATATTCTTCCAACAATGAATTTAGAAGACATACGGCTTTAGTTTCATCACTTACATATCCCAAGATTCACCAAGTTGGCGATCATCTTAGTGAAATCATTCAAATGCTCTGACATAGAGATACCTTTCCTCATATTTATCCGATAGAACTTCCGAAGTAGATAGTTTTGATTATGGATAGTTTTCGTCAAGTACTTCTCCTCCAATTTTTGCCAAATCTCCTTCGTCGAAGTATCATTCATCACAAGGTATTTGATTTCTTTTGCCAAGCATGATCTTATGATTCCACACGCTCGCATATTTTTCTTCTTCAATCCTTCTTTTCCATATCTTGTGGTTTATCCGTTAGAACATCTTCTAGGTCTTGTTGACATAGAGCATCTATTACCTCACACCTCCATATACCGAAGTTGTTTGAGCCGGTAAATTTCTCTACATCAATCTTTGCTTGATGGAACACCATTGTTTTGGTTTCCTCTTTCGACTCCTTTGATTTGTTGTCATCTTTTCACCTATTTTCATACACCAAAACAATCACCAAACCCCTTAGAGGAATTTCTTCAAACACATTCTAGGTAACTTCCAAAACAAAAGAGAGAGCTTTTATCTTGAACCCAAATGAAGAAATCTTTTGAGGAATTTCTTCAAACACCTTTTAGGTAAATCTCCAAACCAAAAGGTATAACTTTTATCTTGAACTCCTATTAAGAAAACCTTAGGGGCATTTCGTCAAAGACCTTCTAGGCAACTCCAAATCACTTCAAGACTCCAATAACTAACCAATGCTCTGATACCACTTGTTGTGCGCAGCGTAGCACAATCAATTAGTGAATGTAATGTGTATGAACAAAGCAAGAACAAAGACAAATAATAACTTAAGCAAAAATAATCAAGCAAACACACAACACCTACTCCTATGCCAACAAAGACACATAACATCATTTGGGTCAATGCAATCAAAGTTTACCCTCTTCCTATGCCTCTTACCAAGAGTCACAAACCTACCACTCAGTTGATCTAAGTTAACAACATGAGAATTACTACGAAGGTCTTCTGCAGGAGTTGAAATGCAAATACAATATACAACATTATGTCATGACAGCTACCAACTATTCGATCATTGGAACTAATAACTACTTAGTTAATTACCAACATTATATAACTACATACCAAAATTATATAGCTACTTAATTATTCTATGATTCTATCATGACAGTATTACTAACTAAGTTAATATTATGTCTAACTACTTAGTTATATTATGTCTATATAATTAGATACAATATATGAATATTACTAACAATGCTAATAAAATGTAAACTTACAGTCAGTAGTCAGTTTTTGCATTTTGTCCATCATTCACACCTTCTCCACCATTATATTCACCAAGAGTTGTGGCTACAGCATTCACACCTTCTCCACCATTACTGAAATTATTTTCAGCATTGATATTTGTCTTGCCTACAACAATATAGCTAGTAAAAATATGAATTATATAGAAATTATGTAGAAAACTTGAAGACAACATTAAATTCAATAGAATTTACTTTTGGTAATATAACTAGATTGCACATCAAGCTCTTCCTCCTCAAGTTATATTTTACTTAGTCCAGGCTCTTCATCCCGTTCTACTGTCTCATCCCCTTCCCTTGTCTGACTAGCATTTGAAATGTGTTTACGCTTGTTTCTCTGCCTCCTTACAACAACATAAGGATTAGGGTTTCCAATTGGGACTTGGGAATCTGGGTCACTAATGGGTTGGGAATCTGGGGCACCAATGGGTTGGAAATCTGGGTCACTAATGGATTAGGAATCTGGGTATATAGGTTGAGATATTGAAATCTCTGTTGGTTGTGTTGCTTGTGTTGCATAAACATCTACCAAATTAAAGTAGCATAAACATTACAACAGTTCTCCTTATCTGGAATTGCACTACGCCACATCTCATCATCACTTAGTTCCATTCTCATTCCTCTCACTAACTAGTATAATTTGGCCTCCACACCCATATAATCAGTAATGTTTAAAGCATGGTTAACAAACAACATCAATTGAAGGTGAAACATATTAGAATACTCCTCAGATACAAGCTTTTCTCAGCCTTCATACCTCC
>JABWDY010006076.1:12463-24603 GCA_013358455.1 Thalictrum thalictroides | reverse complement strand
TAATAGATAAACAAATTGGAAAATTCAAATATATCTTAAGGAATTTTTATGTAATGGTTTAAATCATTATGGTTAAGATATAATCTAAATCATATGATTCAAATTGTAAAATGGAGGATTTCTCGAACTTTGTTGAGATCCTTGACACTTCAAATTTCTACTCAACATTTTCCTTATTTATGTCAGGGACAATTGATTCATATACGCTGCAATAACCTATTTGTCAAATTAGTAACAGCTCATTAATAACATTTTAAAACCACGGAGATTAAAGATTGCAGTAATAACATATCTGCTGAATTAATGTGACTCTAATTCTTTGTTGAAGCTATCTACCGAGCCATATTGGAGAAGGAAACATGCTTGAACTCACTTGTTCTTATTAGATTCTCCGGTATATTTGTTGACCAGTCCATTAACATCTTTCCAGAACAGACCTTCTGCCAGAATCCCATCCTTGGTGAACCTGAAAAATAAAAGTTTATTCTTTTGAAATCAAACGCATTGAAAAACTGGATATGCACTAGACACACATAACCATATGTACCATTGTGTGACACTTTTGGTTAACTGCACAGGTTTTCCAGCAGAAATAGATTTGGTATCTGAGCTGGATATTGACAACGTGTACATGTCAGAGAATTTTGGCAACTTAGATGAGACCACTAGTCCAGTGCTGTTGAAGGATCCCTGCATAGGAAGATTTGCAGCTTAAATCCAGTCATCAATGATACGTCAGACATCCAGAAATTTGGAATGAAGAGACAAGTTTTGCCGCAACATAGTGGTTATAGCTTCACAATGGGAACTGAGTGTGTGTTCATATTACACAGTTGCTTACGATTCTTTGCAAAAGGTATTAGATTGAATAAAATATATTACTCTTATTATCAGACAAGGTGATCCTGTGTCCACAAACCTATTTATTGACATGGTGAGAACAAAATCATAATTGGGATAGCAAAGGTGAATCAATTAGGTGCTTCAAGGGTCTGGTTAGTAATACAACATACAAGACTACAAAATGTCGGGCCAGTAAGAATTCGACTACAGTTCAAAAGTTCGCTGGAAGATGTATAACAATTTAAAGAGATAATAAAGATGTGGGAGGAGATTAACATGCGACTATTACACATAAGAAGGTAATGACATCATTTAAATATATATCAAATCAAATGAAATTCTCTTCTATAAAGAGTGTAGTTTATGAATATGACTTATGAACAAGTCGTAGTTTTCAAGTATCCGATATGGAATAGTATGGAAAATTGCTAACTAGAGGTTGGTGTTGTTTTGAGGATGGCTTCCTAGATATATCAAAGCACTATCATTTGTTTTACACTGTCCCATGCATATGGTATGCCGTTCATGGTTTGGCACCGGGAGGTATCAACTTGGTGCTTCCAAAATCCTTGGTTTCTTTTATCTTTCTTCAGGTATCAAAGAATCTAGAAGCTTTTGTTTTCATTGGTTAAACTTCTGCAAGCGCTAAAAATCAGTCTATTTTGAAGGAACACTCAAATAGAAATTAAGAAGTTGAAGACAAATACAGTATCATTGATACAGGTGACTCGAAGTTTAGAACTTAGCTAAGCATTTGATTTAGCATATATAAGTTATAAAAATGACATACTTCCTTATTATTGTGCTGTAGGATGTTCAGATGTGGGAGTAAAAAACCACATATTAATTGAGAAAATCTTACAATCTGATTCAGCTAGCAGCTCAATGCAATAGTCATGATTACTAATACCATAATCAAATATCAACTTCAAATCTAAGAAAGAGATGCTGCAGTTTTAGACAAGACAAATTCGAGTATTTGGCGACCCCATAGTTCAAACAAGAATTTAACCTTTTAATAGAAAATCAAAGGTAAAACAAGTTTATCTATTTTAAAACAAAACTAAATTTGGTGATATACGACATTTACGTCTAAGCAGTTATCCATGGTACAACAAATTTCACACAATATATGCATACCAAACAATTCATTACAAATGAGGTTTCCAGAGATATACAAACACGTGGAAGCTAATCTAACTGCAAAAATGAGATTCAAAACAAAGTAAAAACTCACTGAAGGAGGATGAGTAAACAAAATGGCGTTCTTCTCCTTAGTGTAGATGATCACCTGCAACAATACGTTGAAGATAATATACTTGCCAGAGTCAAAGAATCAACAAGTTGTTCATTGTTCACCATAAAAACAAAAAATTCTGGAATTGTTTAAAGATTCACAAGTAATAAAGGATATAATATAATGCATCCGATCAAAATATCCTTGTTCTCAGGGAATTTCTTCGGGTAGAATTGAGCAATCAAAGCAATGATTATAATAATTGATCCAATCAACAATTTCATATTACTTAGCTTCACATCTTCTTTGTATCCACGACTTGTTACGATCTGCAAGAAGAAGAAAAAATGAATCGATTAAAGAAACATTCATGATTACGATCTAGGGTTTCATGAAATCGAAAATCGGAAAATCGAAGAAGAAGAGATTGGTATTGGTATACCTCAGTGGCAGTTTCATCGAGAAGGTGTTTGATGGAATTAGGATCTAATAAATTGGTCTTTTTAGGGTTTTTCTTTACATCAGAAGAAGAATCACTAGCAGTGGAGTTGTTGTTGCTCGCCATTTCTCCTCCTTTCTTCTTCTATTGCACGTTAGAGACGGAAGAAGGGATTTCTTCGTTCAATAAATAGGAGAGTGACACTCTCTCTCAGTTCTCCGTTAGTCCGTTAGCTCTGTCGTGGTTGGGCGGGCTTTTCACTAATCTTCACATTCGAGTATTTGGTCCGTTGAATTTTCTTTTTCAGCCCATGTCATCTCAAAATTACCCATAATAAAATCTCCTGAATTTTTTTTTTGTTCTTTCGAACATGTATCAGTAATCAGTCACTCTGGCCTGATGCCCTGATGTACTTGTAACATAGTCGAAAATGCGATTTTTAGTGGATACATTCAGATCTAGAAGAATACTGTGAGTTTGTAACATAGTTGAAAATGTGATTTTTAGCGGATACATTCAGATCTAGAAGAATACTGCGACTCTGTGAGTTTATTTTTGAACTAATGTCAGGTAGATAGGTAGGAAATAGGCATCCACCAAATGTAGAACCACTACCATGTAAAGAACTGCATCGTCAATCATGTTCAAACATATTGTACCCAGAGAATCAACTAGCGGAATATGAATGATTCTTAGATGGGGATAGTTTTAATCTTTTATTGATTGATCAGTGTTTGATAGGGAACATTACTCCATGATACTTCGAAGTTAGAAACAGATTTTCCATTAAAAGAACTGTACCGAATCATACAAACAAATATTCTAACAAAAATGAGAAAATTGATACAACATAATGTTTTACAAAAAACTTGTCGTGATTGATACAGCTGAGCTGACCTTGGTCGGGTGAAGGCTACTGTCAGGATTGGCAAACGAGTTAGATGAATACCATCCCATTTAAAGCAAAATGTGTAAATTGCTTGTCATTACTCTGATGCATCAGGACTCTCACTAGCCTCAGTTTCTTCGTCAGCCTGAAGAGCTATAAAAGGAGAAACAAGAAGTTATGAAATCCACCACTTCATTTTTACAACCATCTACATTGATATCACGTACAAACTCCGAGACAATAAAAATGGCATGATTAACATTCAGGCAGTAAGCAATCACTTGGCAAAATTCCAACGAGAAAGGGAAACTTAAAATAAACGATTCTTTAGACTGGTGTAAAGGCAAGCAATCACATAGCTGATGTAAGCTGATGTAAGCGTTGCTTAGATTTCAGTGACAGTAATTGGTCATCACCACTGTCTGTCTTAAATAAGCTAAAAAGATACCTCAAATTAAGACACAAGAAAATATTAAGCAGGAGATTCACATATTTCGACCCTTGTACACCGAGCTAGAGCTGGTAATGATCACTCCTATTCTCATCAAGTTGTGCATCAGTTTTCTGGGAAGTGGGAAGATATGAAAGCCAACAATATAGGGAAACACTAAAATAAGAATTCTGGCTTGAAAGTGATTAAGGATTCTATTGTTGTCCAATAGTCTAGAAGAATGTCCTTCTGCATGATGAAGATACAAATACCTATTGTTGTCCACACAAAGCTTCCTATTCACCCTTTTTCATTTGTCAATAAAAGAGAGGGTGTGGTTAACAGTGGCTACAATACTTCATCTCACAACCAAGGGGACTCTATAAGATGGACATTACAAATAAATCTCATCCCCATCACTATGTCCACACTCTGAATGAAAATCGTTATGACATGCCATTTTAAAGAAAAGACACTTGAGCAGCTTATCACCCAAATGACATTTCAAAGCAAGACGGACCAAAGGATAATTTGTCAACGATGTTATCCTGATGATTGGAAGATGTTTCTAAAAAGGTATAACATGGTAATGAGTGATGCTTGTTGTGCCATTAGCTTTAATTTATTTTCTTGGTCTCGGAGAAAAATACAGTATGTAGCTAAAAATAATTGCCTAAAGTGATGATACACAAACCTTGGTGAAAACATTCTCAACTGGAGTATTTTTTATGTTTACAAACCATTGTTTATAAACAAATAGCATGTTGAAGGGACACAAATGAGGAAAAAGTACGCTGTTAAGTGTGGAAGATAGATATCATGTCCGTGGCAAGAGACTATTTGTACTTCAAAAGTTTTCAAGTTTCAATACCTTAAACTTTTGATCCGGAAGTTAATTTCTTACAAAACTATACTTTAAGAAAGCTCTTGATGATTGCACAACCAGAAATGCTAATATGTGCATGTGTGTCATTTTAACACAAGTATGTAGTGGGACTGATACAAAAATTCCAGTACTATGTATCTGTGTGCTTGAAACGCCGTCTACATCACAGTCATCCACAACTTTTCTTGAAAATGGAGAGTTCTTGTTAGATAGCTCGTACCATTTGATTATATTCTCTAAAATCTGTTGCAATTTTTTAACACTCATTTATCCCTACTTTCCTATTAAGAATTCTCAAATTGCCACCTTGTAACACTTCTCTTACCCTACTACCATTGGTTTTTGTTGTACACTTGTACATCTCTGAGGTTTCAGATATTTTGTTACTTGTTGGTGATATTCCTCTTATATGCCTATTATTAAGTTCCACCATCGACATTAACTTATTTTTGCTTTCCCATCAAGAAAAAGATTCTCCATGGAAAGTTTGTCAATGCACGTCCTACTAGACATTATCATGGCCGGCCCTATGTAAGGTTACGTTAGTGTTTGGTTGTATTACACTATGTTTACGAACTCTTCCGAAGGGCCCAAATACCTGTTTGACTGTTTCAAATTCTTGTCGAGTTCTGACACCCTTGGCATACCGTGATGTTCTATTCATTCACATAACTTAGAATTTGACATTTTACAATAATATCTTGTTATATTTTGTAATTTTTATTACTACTTAGTTTGATATATGTCTCTGGCACAGGTTTATGAGTTTATCTGTTTTCAATACATATTCTTGTGCCTAATACATAGATAATCCCACTTCTCACAATGTTGTATAATTAACCAAAACAGGATAGTGCAGAAATGATGAAGTTGTATGTTAATAAACTAATATTTGTATAAATGTCAGAACTGTATGCAATGTGCTACTGACAAAAAATAATAAACTAACCTTCAGCTGCTTCTTCTACTTCTTCATCTTCATCTTCTCCTTCATAATCAATCCCATACATTCTATTCAAATAATCCACAGAAGGCTGAGTAAGCACAAGCTTATCAGCATTCAAAATATCAAACAAGTTCAAAGTTCTGGGCGTAAGCATTTTAATAGTTCCAATATTCCTACTAGACAACTTCACATTCTCCGACACTTCTGGCAACAAAAACATATTTTTCTCCTTAGGATCCAATCCCCATCTCTTAATAACTTCAATAAACTCCTTAGTCTTTGGCTTCTCAAACTTATCCCCAAAATCCTCCACAACAATAGTATTCACGGCCGCACTCGCTAATGCAGTAGAAATAGCCAATCTTTTCTCTTTTCTATTAATCTTAATACTCCAATCTTTAGGTTTAGGACCAAAAATAACACCACCACCAGGTCTTAAAGGTGTTCTTTGAGAACCTCTTCTTGCTCTACCAGTTTTCTTTTGTGGGTAAGGTTTTGCACCACCACCTCTAACTTCTGCTCTTGTTAATGTTGAAGCTGTTCCTCTTCTTTTGTTTTGTTGATCAGTTATAATTCCTCTATGAACAACTGCTCTTGCTGTTTCTGCTGGAGCTGCTTTTAAATCAAGAAATGTTTCACCAATCTTTTCACCTTCAAATGAGAGAATTGGAATGGTTGCCACTTCCGAACGGATTAGGGTTTTGGATGAATGACAAAGAGGTCGAATTGTTGTTTTGACAGAATTGGGTTTTAGTGTTAAAAGTGATTTGGGGTTTTGGTGTGGTGATGAAAGGAAAATGGAAGAAGAGAAGAAGGACACCGAAGTCATTATTGATGATTTTCTATTTTGTTTTTTGGTTTGGTTTTGAAGAGAGTATAATGGGGAAGAAAGAGTTCAGACTTCAGAGTAGAGTTATCCACAACTACTCGTTATCTGTTCATCACTCGAGGTTGAGAGAGAGGATTGATGACGACGAATTGACGATTGCCGAGGGTGAATTCCGAATTGAACTGTACGAAATTCATAATTTTGAAGCCCAAGTAATGTTGGGCTTGGATTAGACATTAGTTTTTGGACAATCCAAAAAACTCAAGCCCACCAAATGGCATAATCCAGGTCAGATTATGTTGATTAAAATAATCCACGTCAGATTCTGCAAACGGAAGATAGACAGAACCGTTAACCAATAATTATAAGTCTACAGACTACAATAATCCAGACACCAAATCCAGACTGATGTGGCAAGTTGTGATTTGTTATACTTTTATTCCGGTCCCACTAGGGTTTACCGCATCCAAGGTGGAGGTTTTAGTTTTAGTCAGTCTGGATTACTGTAGTCTGGATTTCAGTCTGTAAGCATAGAAAGAGGGTAGTGTTAAGACAAAAATTGTAACTTTGATGGGGTAAACGCAAATTGCGACATTTTTTGCTCACCAAATGGCATACGGTAGGTTATGTAGATGATAGAGTGAGAGTGATAGCCTCAAACAGGGTTGTGACATAAGAATGTTTCCAACTAGCTTTTGTGGATCTTAAAGGTTTTGCAGACTTGCAGTGTGCAATTATTGTAAATTGAGCTTAGATCCCCCAAAAGAAAATGGAAACACATACATGCGAGAACTGAACTCTGTTTAGAGACAAGATTCAAGAACGCATAAAAAAGCCACACAAAATAATATGAGTTGGAATGTTGATACATTGTGAAATATTGACTTTCTGCCATTATACATTATCTTTCTTCTTTCCTTTTATTTTGAGTACAACATTCCCAAATGGGCATTTATTGGCAACACTTTTTAGCCAACTGGCGCACTAAAAGTGCTGAAGAAATTTGATAAAATGATCAAGAAAAAAAAGGGCTTGAATTATGGTGGTCTTTTGACTTTATTAATGGAGACAACATTACTTGTAAGCAGTGCACGAGCCCCCTTGACAAGTTCTTCCTTTATCATAAACAGAACTGCAGCAGCAAGCACACTCTGCACAATTTTTGTGCTCATCCCTTTGTAGAAGCCATAGAAACCTTCGTAGCGAATCATCTTTAGGATTGCATCAAGTGTACCTGCACAAGAGGAATGACTTAAAATACAAGACACAATAAATAAGTAAATGCTGAATTAGAAGAATGATCTACTGACTTTTTAATTGATGGAATTTTATTTACAAATTAACAAACTAGTTCATTAAAATGTTTGAACTGACATCAGTTTGATTTATGCAGGATAACACTTTATTTCATCTGATTGACCAATGTGTGGTTTATCAACCTGCCACCTGCCCATTCCACTTCATAAGGTCTAGTTTAGAATAGAACCAAACCTTTGTATTGAAGCTTTTTGTCTCCATCTGTCACTTGTCTTGCCTGAAGCCTTGACTGCAGAAACAAATACAGACAACTATTATTCAATCAATCAATCCCAAAGTAGTTACATGATCTAATTAACACAAGTATAAAATGAAATGTTTGTTTTGTTATATTTTAGGCAAGTTCAGGATATGTTTGTTTCATCCTAATAAGAGAGGGGCAGAAGGTCAATATTCTCCAAACTGACATTACAATTACACAATAAGAGGAAGTTAGTATAATTACCTTCACAACAAGAAGTGGATATGTCACAACGGTAGCTCCAAGTTTAGCCACAGCTCCAAGGAGGAAAACCTAGCCATATCATCAGAACACCAGTTTGTGACATACTGACCCGAAACGCTGGAATAAGATATCCAGGGATTTAAATTAAAGGGAAGTATACCTCCAAAGCAGTTACTCCACTGTTTCCTTTTACACTCAATGCACGTCTAGCTTTCAACTTCTTCAGCAAGGTTTCATACAGCATGAACTGTATCGAAGGATTGCTAACCTACAAAAGACAAGAAGAGTATTTCAGAGACCCTTAATTTAAAGCCTCGAAGAGTTATTTTCTGACTGACCATAATAAGTGTTGGAAATACGCCTTTCCAGAAGCCCAAAATTCCAGCTTCATCATAGACTTCTTGGACCTACACAGTTACAATTTCCAGTTCAAAGTTGCTACTATTGAACTAAAAATAATAATATTGGATGCAGTATAAGTGGAAAACAATATAGATGTTTTTAACTTTTAAGTGTACTTATATTATACTGTTAACCAGTGCAGTATAATATTTCAATAAATAATAGGGTTATGAAACCAGTTGTACAACATTTCAGTTTCTAATCATGTTGTTAATTTATTATTCACGAATACATGATTGAACAAGATTCATTTAAATCATTTGATAGTGCTTACAATTTAATGAGTTAATTTGTTGGACAGCGACTACTCACAAAATTTAGCAGTGGACAAATTGTGAAAAAGGTCAATGTTGTTTATTTTTTAGTACTCACACACGAACTAAATTTGTGCCTCGAATAAGACCAATGAGAAAATTTGTGTCTCAGATGCAATTATTTGATACCTGGCCAACTAATGAAACATTTCAGATGGATATAAAACATGATGCACATAACAAAAGAAAGAAAGAACATTTTATCTACACCCTATGGAAGGGAAGATCTCAATACTTCACTGATTTCCAGAAAGCCATTTTTTTATAATATCAAGAGTGCCATGGAAAACTAAAGCCACATTGACTAATTATTTTTGACATAGATAACCAAAATGCACAAGCCATCCATACCGCGTGGCCTGTTCCAAATGGTGGAGGCTCAACTGCAGAGATCTGAACATCGTCTTCTGAAATATTTGACAGACTACGGGTAGGCTTTTCCTTAGTTGATGCTTTTCTATACGTCTGCATAGTGAAGCACACAAAGAATAGACGAATCAAGAAATATTAGAAAACTAGAGAATATTTAGTGAATTGTATTGCTAGGTTGAGGATAAAGTGAAAGCTTTACTAGAGCAAAACAAGTCATGTTACAAGGTCCTTACTAGTGTAAGTGTGTAACTGAAGGATACATGAGTAAATAGTAAAAACACATTAACACCACAACTAAACAATAATGAGCAATCTTTTGGCCTGGAAGACAACATGCGTATCATACTGCAATAATCTTTTCCCTCAGTCAAGGTCACCCGCTGTTATCAACAATAGTTATTTTTATATGGCAGAGAAGGATTAAATCTCAACCTCATATTGTAGAATAAAGTTAATGAATTGGTCTCCAATAGACTAATATCCTATTAAATGTCACTACAAAATCCATGTAAATATAAATAAGTTATTACACCATTGAACATGCATTGAAGATGCCAATGATCCAAGATAGCACAACATCTGGATGTGTGTGTATCTTTGTGTGTGTTAAGAACTTAAGCATAGCAGGCAGCCAAACATTTAAAATCAAAAGGTCAGATCTGAGTCAACGAGCTGTTTACCTGCATTCGTGTAACCACCACCCAAATAGGATTTGTCATCATCACATTCACACACCTGCAGAAAGAAGATGTTAAGTATAACAGGCAACCAAACTTCAGGCGTCAAGTCTCTAATACATGTAAGGGAAAGCAATGGTCACAGTTTCCTTCGGTTAGATACTTAGATTGTTAGGTCCAAATCATAATTTGTAAAAGAGAGATCATACAAATGGTGCGAGAAAAGGGCATGACCCACCATTTGACCGTCCACTTATTTTATTCACTTAAAACATGACTGCACACATACCTTCGCGATAATCGTAGTTTAGTTGATCAAATCATATATCCTAACTGTCAAAGAAGATCACAATTACGGAAAAAGTTGGGTTCCTACAACCACCTAGGTGGATTCCAAAAATTGAAAAGTCCTGCACACATTTGTGCTGTTTTCAGGGAGATAATTTTTGTGTATGGGTGTGAATTATATACCACCAACAAATTTCTAAAACAGGCTAAAACATTTGAAGTAAAACTCTGAAAATAAACAGCAAAACAATTAACCCGGAAATTGCAGCCACCAAAAGTGATGAAAACATCCCAACTGTTCCATCACCATTTCCCTTGTTAAATCGTTTGAGTGCGACAGCTTCAGCCTTGTTCCTAAATACTTGATAGAAATAATAGTAAACACCCTGTACACAAATATGGAGAACAAAGTGAGGAAAACAAAAAGTAACAAAAACAATATTAAAATCAAGGATCTAGATTCTGACAATTTTTAGATGAAGATCCAAATATAAACTTTTCAAAAGTTAGAGGGAATAGATAAAATCTGGTAAGACTCATGTCAAATTTGAAATTTCAATCACACAGTAAAGATAGTCCACTGTGAAATTGTAATAGTATATGATCTTTTTATCATCGACTATAGATATTGCGGAAATCACAAAATATGAATGCAAGTGCAAACTTATATTCTACTACGTAAAAACTACCCTTCTCATAAATCATAATCAGCATCCTCCAGAGGGAGTAACACCTTTTCATTGAAAATCTTCTCTCATAATTTCATTCACACTCAAGTTACACAATTATGAATGAAATTTACCAATGCATAAAATCTTTTCCCAAAACTGACAATATTTTACAATATATGAATGTATATCACAAACATTTAGTGTCTACCTAAATTATTAGCTCATTATTTAAAAACAAACTAAATTTGTTTGCTTAAGACTTTGATAAAAATAATCACTCATTCACCTAAAGAAGAGATTGACAAAAAAAAACTTCAAAGTTGAAGATGTCTTTAAATAAAATTACAGTTTCGGATGAGAGTTTCCTTTCTCGAGCAGATAATACATCTTTTACTACGAGTGTCTACTCAGCACCCTCAACCTAAATAGTTTTGACCTCCCTAACAAAATATCAACTCATAGAATATTTTCATAAAACTGAGGTTGGAGAGACCCTATCCTCATAAAACTGAGGATATAAATGTGTATCAATATCGTGGTGGACTTGATCACTTGACTTGTGCTTCAGTGGTTTACCAGTTCATTACATGACCACTCAAGTGCACACAGTATAAGCCATCACATATCACTAAAATTCTGATAATCAGTCAAGAACCCACCAAATTCAACATTCCTCTATGCTACACCAATGTTGTACTAAACCATTTCTTTAGAACTTCTATATCATTTGATTCCCTTTTTATGATCTACTAAGAGAAATGAATTTGCTAAAATCTTTAAGGCAAAGAAGCAACCAGTTGAGGGAATCTACTTGCAGATTTTCCCTATGCAGCGAATCCTGACTATTGAGCGAGAATATGACTAAAGGTTGCATACTATGTCGTATGTAAACAGCTAAATCAATCATGAATGTATACTTCTGTATTTGTTAATTATGTAGGAACTTGAAACTACAGCTAAATCAGGTGAAATGCATACAGTTATGAACAAATGCAACATGATACAAACAAGTGAGTGAACTAACCTGGGACGCAGCTGTTCCTACTAAGGAAGGTGTCAAACCACCATACAACCTCTCCCATCCTTCGTACTTCACAACCTGCAAAACTAAAGCTCATTAAATAAATAATTTGAAATATAAAAAAACAATATTTT
>JABWDY010006060.1:0-12181 GCA_013358455.1 Thalictrum thalictroides | reverse complement strand
GAACTTGTTAAATATCATGCCTAAAATAAATGGTTGAATGCCTTGCATATATTTTTATAAAATAGAAATTTACGGCATTGAATTGGATTTCATCAGTTACTTTTGAATTATTTGCCCATTTTGGGCTGCCTTTCTTTATAGCAGTTAAGACATTGACTCGCGTCACTCCCAAATTGTTTGCTTTCACTTGCTTTACGTATAATTCATGAAATAGCTCTGTTGATTTTGTTGAATGGTTTGAGCTCTATCTATTAAATTAGTGAATCTAATGTATATGAGCTCCTCCAGAGACGAGTGTCGTTGCACTAAGATCTTGTTCTCCCGTCTCATATTACTACCCATTTTGTCTTTAATGTACGTGCCCTAGTTTCTAAGAAATGAGGGATAACACTGCATCAAACTCAGATACACCACACCCTCTTCTGTTATTTGAGATATTTGCATGCTATAACCATTTGAATTCTAGAAGTGTGTTAGAATCATTTTGGTATAGCGTGCAGATTTTTGTTGAATGTTACATGTATATGTCGCCGTGTTGTTTGTAACATCTTATATTAACTGAGAAATAATTTTGTGTTTATTATATATGGTGAAATGGTGAATGGGTGCTTTTATTATTGGCCCTGAATCTGTGATGCAAATATGGGACAGTATGATATTTGTAACTTGTAAACACTGTTTAATGATGGAGTTGAAGAATGTTAGATACAATGAACCATAGAGTTGTACTGTGGAGGTGTTTAGTAAGATTTTATGTCTACACTTTGATGTACTTGTAGTATTATAGGAGGCTGATATAAGTAGGAGTGGCCTTGGTAAAAATTCCTTGACTGCCATTTGCGCCCTTGTGTGTAGTTTTGTCTTCTTTTATAATAAATGATAATTAATTATTTGTGTCAATCAATTACTATGCAGGATGTATGGCTGCCTTGGATGCTGAACACTTCCTGCAGGAAATTGGAGCTCAAGAGGGTAAGCAAGATTGACTCGACCCACATTTTTTCTCTGTAAGGGGGCTTCACGAAGACACATTCAATTAGAATTTCAATTTTCAGATTTAAATAAAGAATACAAAGATGTAAAAGATGATGCTTAACCACATCTCAAAAAAAAATTGATATAATTTGCAATGTTGCTACTTGAGAGAGCGTGAAGTTATATGAGTTCTATTTCCATTGTTTACAATCTTTCATTGGGTTTTTATGATTTTGTTTTTTGCCTCAAGTAATGCTTGGCTGCTTGCCCATCAGTTCTAATTTTAGGATTGCAGGGTTCTGGTATCATGTCATTTGGATAGGGATTTTTTTTTCTTTCTAGAATGATACACTTAGCTAAACTAAATGAAATCGTAACACTTGAAACCCAGGTTTTCATTTGATGGCGCACTACTGAATTGCAGACAGAGGAGCCTATTGTGAACAAATAGGCTAGAATGGGAGAGGGGCAAATAGAAAAACTGTTCTTTTACTTGGTTGTTGTTGTTGTTCCTGTGTATTCCTACCCTACCTTGCTGATGACAACTTTATGTTTAGTAATCAGTACACTTGTGAAAGTGTAGTTTTAACTTTTAACATATTCGAATCATTCTTGAATTCTGCGGGAAGGAGCCATATTTAAATCGAAATCCTGACTTTAAGAATTTTATGGTGTAACTTTTTATAATGACAGCATCTGCTGAGGCCATGTCAGCAAAAGTTTTACTTTGCTGTTTCCTTCATGTCTTTGGATCTCTTGTTATCTCAGCTAAAAAATCTGTCTTTTCTGTGTTTCCACTTTCCACAATTTGATGTGCAACTGAAATTTTTTTGTGACACCTTGGATTTGGCATGGTTTCCCTGTTGTGGGGTTTAGTATGTGTTTGGATCCTCCAAGGCCGTTTCCTGTAAGGTTGATTAAGTATTTAAGTTATGCACTTGACAAGAAGTAAAAGCATAGCTGGTGGCTGGTGTATAAATTGCAAGCTCTGAAGGTGAGCAGGCTGGTAATCTCTGAGGTTCAGTAAAAGAAAGAATGTAAACATTTTGTCATCCTTGCAAACAGTCTGCTTGTTTGTCTTCTATCTACTGGTTTTGTTTTCAGTTTGTGTTTTTTTCCATTCGTCCACGATTTAGTACCTTCTAGTCTTGCTGAGGAGTCCATGTATCTGTTCTCTTTTATCTCAAGGCTTCCAATCCTCCATCGCTGTGTAAAGTGGAGGAAACCACAACTTCATTATTTACAGATTCTAGTGATTGGAACAGCCAAGAGTCTCTGGCCTAGTGCTTGTGTGGTGCCTACCTATAGAAGGGATGTCACTAAGTAACTAGGTCCCTGAGAACAAAAAATGGTGATGTATAATTTCGAACTTTCTATAAATGAGGTGTGCCCATGCAAACAGCATCTTCTGCTATTGGTTTTTACTAGTTCGGTTCTCGTTCTCTCAATTATGGAGAGAATATTTGTATATACCAGTCCAATAAACCCAATGCTGGACCAATCATTATTTCATCGTAAAAGTGATCATACAGCTTTCAGGCCTTGAGGGAGTTCAGATGCTCATGTTTCAATTTGTTGTCTCAACAACTGACAACACACCACTGCACCCCCTGTGCTTGCGCCTTGCGCTGCTCTCTTCTTCTTTGGTAATGCTAGTTATGTAGATCATTGATAAGGCAAGCTTAGTGGTGATGTACAGTGTAAACATTGAAACGTGTCTCTGTATATGCTGCCATTTGAAAGGCATGGTAGCAACCAGAAGAGGAAGAGGGTCTTGACGATAAAAACTGGTGGGTTTTTAAGTGGCCACTCAGTATGGAGAGTATGGTGTCTTACAAGCTAGATGTGTTCATGCTGTTGGAGTCTCTTACTCACATTTAAAGGAGCACCTGATTCAATGTATGATAAGTATTAAGTAGATTTGATCACAATGAAAGCAAAGAGGGTTTCAAATCAGTACTCTGCTCATGTATGAATAATTATTAACATGGAAATTGGCAATTTCATTTTCCTCAACTGTGCCATATTTCAAGCATTCAAACAACTGTTCATTGTTGCAACTTGCAAGTCCCGAAAAGCCTATCTCAATCAAAAGTTTTTAGCCCAGTTAAATGCTGGCCCAACGAGATAACTTGGCGCCACGGTGGTGTGGTGTACTAATAATAATAATGGGTGCAAATAACAATAGGATCCCATGTCTGTGAGTCGCAGAACAAGAAACAAACTCCAGGCCTCCAGCCTTCCAAACAAAGGACTATCATGGGATTCATGGCTGAAGAAGAAGAAAAAATTGCGAAAGCTTCCAACTTTTTTCAAGTTAATTCTTCTCATGTAAGTTTTTTTTTTATCTTCTCTCTGATAAGCCTTTTCTGTAAAGTATATACATAGAAAAAAAAAATTCTTACTAGGTTCCTCGCAGAAATTAAAAAATCATGTTTTTTTGGGACTTTTACTAAGATTTTGTTGGGATTGCTATTGCTTCTTTGAATTTGTAGATTTTTGTTTCTTCCCCATCTTCATATACAATTTGTATTTGTTTTTTTTTTTTTTGGATTGAAATTGACACTTCTTTATAAATTAATATAGTTCTTAGAGAAGCTGGTTTTGCAGTACAATGTATTAATCAGAAGCTGGATTCTGGGGCTCCTTTGGCGTCTTATAACTTTTGGTCCTAGTTCTGTTCTGATTGATTATGGCGATGGTTGGAAGTTGCAGACAGTCACCAACCAATGAAGGTAAGTAGTAATATGATAATGGGGCTAAGATTTTTGGCATTAGGAGTTATACCAGAACTTTTTGTTGTTGAAGCTCTGCAGTTTTTAGTTTGCTAGACCCTTACATTGGTTACTCTCTTGTTAAAACAGGTTTTGAAGAGGTGAAACTCTTGGAAGAACCATATAAGGAGTTCCCTGATGTCATTGTAAGCTAATCTTAATTTTTTTCTAAGATTTATTCATCCTTGGAATTAGACTTATACCTCTGAAAGGCACTTCAAAAATTAGCCTCGAGTCTGTTGCTTTTGATGTCACAATGAGACTATAGCCCTCTCACTTAGAGTGGCTCACGCTTCTGAGGCTGTAGTCTCGCCTGGCTACATCCTCAATCTCTGCTCCATTATACACGGTTTTTGAATATTGTTTTCAGTTTTTCGAAGTCCTTATTGTGGAATGTGGAAAGAAACGACCTAGAAAGAATTGTTACATACTGTTGATACTACCAAAATGGCTTTTATGTTCTTATGTCATATTATGATATTAATGTGTGATGCATAGATTTGTATGACAATTTTTACAACATACAATCAATTTTTGTTCTAGTTTTTTCTGCGTATATCTGTCATGTTTAAGTTTCTATCATTTTTCTTTTAGCAGTGTAAACAATTGGTTGTAGGTGTCATCATTTTTAAGTGGTAATGTGAACTTGTGAAGGATCCCATATCTTGTGTTTGAAATAATGGAAAATAAATTACCGCGCCTGGTTCAGCTTCCCAACATCATTACAATTTCTTCCTATAGTCTTTAAAGAACATGAGTTAGTACCATCATCTATGGTGATAACTCATGTGTTTGTTTTGTGTGATTGTTTTGTTTTGATTACAATCCTCATAATTTGATTGTAATTGGTCAGAACTTAGTACTGATCACATGGTTTTGACATGTGACTTTATTTTTCCTTCTTAGGAACCAATGAGAGATGATATTCAATCAACAACTGACCTTGATTTCCAACTCATAGTACCTCCTTTACCAGAAGAGAACGTAAGAATTTCCTACTTTCCGAGGTCTATTTCAGATCTATTGTAAAGGTGTAAAGAACTTGCTTACTCAGTTATCCTGTTCATATCTTTTATGTAGAAAACAATAACATCTGAACCTGTCAGTGATGTCGAATCGCAATCCTTACTAAAATTGGATTTCACAGATGCATTTACAACTGATGAGGTATGTTTGTTTTATCAGTTCGGTTCCTTACTTCCTTATATACTTAATTTTGTTTGTAATTGATAGTGATGAACTCATCAAGTGGGCTCGTGATGTTGGAAGATCAGTTGGGTTAGTCGTTATAATAAAGAAGTCAGAGTTTGGTGTTTCAGGTAGGACTTCCACTCTTCCAGATTTTTTTTGCTTGTGAGAGGTTTGGCTAAAGAAGGGAGAATAAAAAGTATACCTCAACTCGAAAGAGAACGTCAAAACGGTGTGACTGTCCTTTTCTATTGAGAGGTGTAAAGATGCCGAAAGATGATGAGTGGATGGTTAAAGTGGTATGTGGTCATCACAATCACCAACTTGGGCGACATTTACAAGGTTCTTCTGTTGTCAGAAAGCTAACCCCTGAAGAAAAAGAAATTGTGAAGCTTATATTGAAGACTGGAGTTAAGCCGCCCAAGGATATCCTTAAAGCGTTGAAGGAGAGACACCATCGTAATGAGTCTACAGTTCGTACAATTTATAATGCCCACGCGAAGTTGAGACTAATGTCTGCAATATCCAAATGTAATAGCTCTTGATGTAGATTTTTCTAACCCTTTTTGTGGGAGTGAGAGATGGTGAATGTAATTGATTAAGAAATAGTGCAATATGCTTTTGATGTACTTAACTTGAATGAACAAGTGAATTACTGATGTTGCAAGATTGTTAATGTTATCATCTTGAATCAGGGTTGATGTTTAGATATGAGTGGTAAGAAACCTTTTTAAACGAACTGTTAAGTGCGTCTTAGTGTCGTTCTTCTTCTTTGGCATTGTTGGATTGGCTGCAAATTCTTTGGCATTGTTGGATTGGCTGCAAATTACACACCATTTTCTCACCCTCAACGCTGTTTTCTCTAACAGCTTCTGCTACCACTACTCATCCTTTGGTTCTGACCCTTTTCACAAGTATGTGACTAAGTGTAGTACTTACTACTTAGTAAAGAAGTGGTGAGAACAGGTGATTATGTGTGTTCAGAAAATGATGAGTTGCTTGTTAGCATACTTCGCAATTAAAAAACTAAAACAAAACCAATTAATGGGTGTAGTTAAGTTTCGTACGGGTGCAAAAACAACTGGAGAAAATTTACATATTTCCAAACTACTCTGGAAAATTTTCAGAACCTCTCTTCAATGGCTGAAGAAGAAGAAGTTGTGAATGCTTTTAAGATCACTCCACCTCAGCAATGTTCTTCTTCAGTAAGTTCTTCATCTCTCTCCCTCTCTCCCAAAAATTTCCCGTTTTACTTTTATTTTATTTTTCTCGTATCAAACTTAATTAAAATTTCGTGGAAATTTCATGTTTTTAGGGGTTGAGTTCAATTATCGTCTTCCTTGTTCACTATTTGGTTGAATTCTTTATTGGGTATCTTTAATTTTATCTTTGTATTCATGTTTTGGATTTGAAACTAACTTAAAAGTCATCAATGAATGTAGTTTTTAGAGGTAAACTGCAAAAGTTCGGGTAAAGTTAGACGATTTTCTGTGGGAACAGAAGCCAGTTTTGCATTGGAATTGATTAATCAGAAGCTAGTTTCTGGGGATCCTTCAGCTTCATATATTGAGGCTTTTAAAGATGGAGAGGAGCCAATAAGCTTTGGTCCTAATTCTCTTCTCATTGATTACGGCGATGGTTGGAAGTTGCAGACAGTCACTAATGAAGGTGTAGTGTAATGATTACTTCTTATCATTTGATCATTTTTAAATGTTTTGATGATGTTTGTCGAAAAGGCTTTAATATGGTTTCTTCATTTTCTCAAAAATTAGGTTTTGAGAAGCAGAATGGTATGGATCTGCCATATGAGGATTTCTCCAATATCATTGTAAGCTTCCTCATCACTTTTTATTGATTTGTACTTACGAATCAACGAACGACGAAAACCATTAGCTATTCTTCTTTGGCATTGCTGGATGCATATCACACCTTGTTAGCTTTACTGTTCCCAAACTCAATGACGTTACTCTTCCCACTGTCAACAACATTCTCTCAAACGATTTCTGTTACAACCACTTATCCTGCCCATTTTTCTACAGAATCATGATCAGCAGACTGCTTGTATCTACCCACATATTACTAATTCTCATAGTTTCAATCCCTATGTGGATCCAATTACATGAATCTTAATTAAAGTATTGTTCACGATTCCATAAACTTAATTAAAGTATTGTTCGTGATTCTATAAACTTTGAGTTTAGCTTGAGTATGCATGTATGATTGAAAAGATACACGTACATATGCATGTATGATTGAAAAGATACATGTACATATGCATGTCAGTCTGTTGGTTGGAGGGGAGGATGGCTGCAGATTGTGATTTGGGAGCAACATGCACAAGGTCTCAGTTTTGTGAGTTTGTCCAGTGATGCCATGCTCAGATTGATGTGATAGTGGACTATCTTAATTTTTAAAGGAGTTCATATGTATAAGCGAAAAGCTTAGTAGGTTAGAAATATATTGCATAATCCCTTACGAGACAATTACCTGCATGTATTGTAAGTTTGTGGCTAACACAATAGTCGCAATTCCTAGAATACGACTACCTAGTAAAAAGCTTGATATCCACATTTTTATCATTTATGTAGAAGGAAAGGCGACTTCTAAAAGATTACATTGCCCGACCTCTTTCGTAAGGCTCCAATAAGATGTTGAATTGTCCAACATATCATTAAGCATATCTCAGTTGCAACTTGCAACTCTCGATTCCCTGACAACTTCTGCCAACAGATAAACCTTTAGAGCTTTCCCTGACCCAAAAACAACATGACACAAGGACCATCTAAACATGGTCCAACCTATAGGTCAAATGTGTCAACTGTTTTTTTTTTTGGGGGGAGGTAATGTGTCAACTGTTTTTTTGAGATGAAGTAGTCACTTATTATTTGGGGTACTGGTGGCCAGCTGCATGTAGCAAAACCTATTGGTTATGTTAATGTTCTAAACCTGTGATTTACATGATTTTTTAAGTTCCATCCTGGACAGGTAGTTGACACATTCTCTTCCATTTCACGCAGTGGATCACGTTCAGTCTGTAGTCTGTACACATTTTTGCAAACCATCTTTCCATTTGAATATTCCTTATTAATCAAAATAATTTGATCAATAAAACTTTCTTGTATATGGTACGGTCAATTATGCATCTAAATTATGGTATTCTTTTAAAATTGTAATTCATGATTCCCGTAGTTCTAATCTAAAACATTAATAATTGTGATGGAATCAACCACAAACTCATTGTAATCATTTTCTCTGTTTTTCAAAATGTGGCATATATTAAATGTTCTTCTGTGTAGGAGCCAAGAAAGGAAATTGTTGAATTCGCCACTGACTATGACCTTGAGGACCCTTTACAAGAAGTCGAGGTAAGCCTATCCTGTGTAATATTTGTTTTCTTAATTGTATATATTACGGAGTATTTCGATTTTTCAGATTTTCCCCCTTATTTGTTGTCTTTCAATTAATCAGAAACCAATATCATTTGTAGTCTTTACAGAGCATTAGTTAGTACCATCATCTATGGTGATAACTCATGTATATGTCTTGTGTGATTGTTTTAGGGTTTCACTTAAACAAATTTTTTTTATTACAATAGGCATAAATTGATTGTAATTGGTCAGAACTTAGTACTGACCACATGGTTTTGACATGTGACTTACTTTTCCTTCTTAGGAACCAATGAGAGATGATGTTCAATCAGCAACCGACCTTGATTTCCATCTGATAGTCCCTCCTTTACCAGAAGAAAACGTAAGAATTTCCTACTTTCTGAGTTCTGTTTCATATCTATTGTAATGTAAAGGTGTAAAGAACTCGCTTAAACAATTTCTGCTATCCTGTTTGTATCTTTTTATGTAGAAAACAATAACATCTGAACCTGTCAGTGATGTCGAATCGCAATCCTTGCTAACATTGGATTTCACAGATGCATTTAAAACTGATGAGGTATATTTTTTTTTTAATATATCAGTTTGGTTCCTTTTATACTTGACCATAGTGATTAAATTAAAGAATCCCTATTCACTTACAGGTCTTCAACAGTCGTGATGAACTCATCAAGTGGACCCGTGATGTTGGAAGATCTGTTGGGGTAGTTGTTATAATAAAGAAGTCAGAGTTTGGTGTTTCAGGTAGGACTTCCAGGCTCTTTTTTGCTTGCGAGAGGTTTGGCCAAAGAAGGGAGAATAAAAAGTATACCTCAACTCGAAAGAGAACATCAAAACGGTGTGACTGTCCTTTTCTATTGAGAGGTATAAAGATGCCGAAAGATGATGAGTGGATGGTTAAAGTGGTATGTGGTCATCATAATCACCAACTTGGGCGACATTTACAAGGTTCTTCTGTTGCCGGAAAGCTAACCCCTGAAGAAAAAGAACTTGTGAAGCATATGTTGAAGACTGGAGTTAAGCCCAAGGATATCCTTAAAGCATTGAAGGAGAGAGACCATCGTAACGAGTCTACAGTTCGTACAATTTATAATGCCCAGGCCAAGTTGAGACTTGAAGAAATGTCTGCAATCTCGCAATGCAATAGTTCTTGATCACTTGATGTAGATTTTCTAACCCTTTTTGTGGGAAAAGAGATGGTGAATGTAATCGATTAGGAAATAGTGCAATATGCTTTTAATGTACTTATCTTGAATGAACAAGTGAGTTACTGATGTTTCAAGATTGTTAATGTTATCATCTTGAATCAGGGTTGATATTGTTTAGATATGAGTAGTAAGAAACCTTTTTTAAATGAACTGTTAAGTCTTAATAAGTGCGTTCTTCTTCCTTGGTAGTGTTACAAATTAGTAAATTACACCCCATTTTCTCACCCTCAACGCTGTTTTCTCTAACAGCTTCTGCTACCACTACTCATCATGTGGTTCTGTCCCTTTTCAGGAGTAACGTATGTGGAACAGTGCTATTTTCTCTAACAGCTTCAGACTTTTGTGGGCACACTTCATGTCTACCTTATGAGGTTCAGAAGGTTAGGCACTTAGATATACTTGCTAGACACGGGCACGTGTCCGTAGGATGAAGTACGTCTTAATAGATAAGTTGAATAAGATCATTAAGGAAATAGTCCACAGTATATGTCAAGCCATAACGTACAACTTTTACGTGCAGAGCTTTGATAAAAAGATATCTAACAACCTCATAGTCATAGAATCATACAATTGCAAATGTCGATTATGGGCTCATTTGACACCACCCTTCCAATCTTTTGTGTGCCACTTTTAGAGTGTTGCTTAATATGTGAAGCAACTATGTTTAATATGTGAAGCACTTAAATAGTTGTTTCACATGTTAAGCAACTTTTGAATGGTTGTTTGACATGTTAAGCAATTTTTGGAGTGTTGCTTAACATATTAAGTAATGTTGTCATAGAGTTGCTTTATACGTTAAGCAACTTTTGATTGGTTGCATAACATGTTAAGCAACTTTTAAATGCTTGCTTAACATGTAATGCAACTTTTAGAGTTTTGCTTAATATGTTAAACAACTTTTGATTGGTTGTTTAACATGCTAAACAACTTTTAGAGTGCTTGCTTAACATGTAATGCAACTTTTAGAGTATTGCTTAACATGTTATGCAACTTTTAGAGTATTGCAACGTATTCAGAGTGTTGTTTTACATATTAAACAACTTATAGAGAGTTGCTAACATGTTAAACAATTATTTAACATGTTAAACTGGTTATTTAATGATTGCATATAATGTTAATCAACTTTTAGAGTGTTGATTAACATGTTAAGCAATGTTATCATAGTGTTCCTTTACATGTTCAACAACTTTTAAAGTGTTGTTTAACATGTTAAATAATTTTTAGAGTGTTGCTTAACATGTTAAGCAATTTTTAGAGTGTTGCTTAACATGTTAAGTAATGTTATCATAATGTTGCTTTACATGTTCATCATCCTTTAGAGTGTACTGTTGCTTAACTCATAGTGTTGTTTTATTACATGTTCAGTAAATTTTAGAGTGTTGCTTAGCATGCAATTGTTGCCTAACATATTATGCAATGTTATCATAGCTAGTGTTTCTTTACATGAATGAAGAAAAAATAAGGAGAGAAAACAATAGAATATAATAACATTAGTAGTGTTGCTTTATATGAATCAAACATTAAACACAAGAATAACAAGAAAATAGAAAAGTTGAAGTTTTTTAACTTAATAAATAAGTCAAAACATCGTTCTTCATCGTTGTTTTACACTTCATCATTTCTCACAACTTATTCTCTCCATTAAATATGAAGATCTAGGGTTTCAATTAACTGATAGATCTGTTGATAATCCATAACGGCGATTTTGTAAAGAGAGAGAGAGAGAATTTTGCTAAAAATAAATTATAGATGTATTAATTACACTAAGGGTATATGTGTAATTGTTCGCTTTTGTCCTAAATCCTAAGTAAAGTTTGTTGTTGTCCTTAGGCCCAATGAAACTCCTATTTCTGTCCTTGGGCCCAAAAAACGGTTATATTACTTAGTACGTATATTTGGTATTCGGTTGTGTTTGGTTCACTGGACTTATTCCAAATTCTAATAAATCACTAGATTATAGGCACCAAATCACTATATATTAGGAATGAGACCAGAAAATGGATTCTGTGCATGAGTAGCTATAAGGAATACAGTTTCCTTAATTGTAAAAAGGAAAACTGGTGTTATACATCCGTCAAGTTATATATTTTCGGTAGAATTCAATCTTTCTCCGTTTAGGTATCTCTTTCACAATTAAAAAAAAATAAAAAATTGATGAAGCTTGTAAGATTAACCAGCATGTTTTCATTTTACACATTTGGATCGTTAGGCTCAGAAGCAGTTGAGCTTCTCAGGAGGGTGCAGAAACTAATGGATAACAATATTATGACGGCGGGTTCCAATGAATATGTTTTTAGAAGGATTGGTTTTGCTATTCAAAAAGGACTTGTAGCACAGTTTGTAACACGCTTGTAAAACCCATCTTCCTTTTTTTTTTTCCTGCATAATTTAATTTGGTGTTAAAAATAATGTGGTGTAAGTCCTAGACCCAAGAGTTTAAGAATAATTAATATAAAATTTCACTACTACAAATAAGGTTTTTTATGACGAGCAAAATCGTCACAAAACACTCAACTTTCGTCACAAACATACGTTCTGCGACGAATATTTGATCGTCATAAGTCGTCACAAATATCTAGTGGTAAAAACACAATTATGTCAAAACAGAGCGTCGCAAATGAACTAAACAATTATGACAATTAAATCGTCG
>JABWDY010006032.1:0-10020 GCA_013358455.1 Thalictrum thalictroides | reverse complement strand
GATGCAGGACATAACACATATTTCAATTGGTTTCCTATTTGGGTTTATAATTTATTTAGAAGCTATTTTATAAGGATTTTGGTTATTAATTTGTTATTTTCGTTTTTATTATAGTATATTTAGAAGTGTCTAGAAGTCTTATTTTGAATCCTAATAGGTTTAGAAAGTTGCCTAAATGTATCATATACCTTATGGAACAAGTAATTCAAGTTCTAGTAGGTTTTCTAATTGTTTCAAAGGAGTTATCTATATAAATAGCTCCAAAAAACGAATTTGATAGGATATACATTGATTATTGAAGAGTCTATTATTTTGTTTATTCTTTCAATTCAGCTTTTACTTCAAGTTCTTTAATTTTTGTAATTTCCTTTCAAGTTATTAAAAAAAAATGTTTCGGTCCCATTAAGGTTAACAACACCATTACGTGTAGGTTTTTTTATGCGGATATTATTCGTTGAAGATAGAGAAATTAAATCTAAAGCTAGTTCAAAGTCATATATCTTTAAATTTAGAAGTTTTGATCGAGAAAATATATTAGTTCATTTATGAGTTGAGCAAGGTAAAAGTCATTTACTATTTATATTAGACTGACGTAAAAAATCTTTTTTGTATGCAATTAGGTATGGTGGGGCTATTTAGGAAAACAAATCTAAGGTTGTTCGTTTATAGTATTTGTTTTCATTTTCTTGGTTATTTTCACAGTTTCACTACTTCTTCGTCGTCTTCTCCGTCTCCTCTTCCTTCCCAATCCCTAATTTCTATTTAGTTAGCCGCTTCATTTCCGACTCCACCATTACATAGTATTATATTTAACCGGCTTTACGAGATGGCTTTAAAATCAGGTAAGACTAAAACTCTCTCTCCGTTTGTCCACTTTTATTTTTCTCTCTTTTTCATTTTCTACGTTTTTCTTCCTCTTTCCTTCCATCCCTACCTCCTTCTCTCTCTCCTCTTTCCCCAACTCCTCTCTCCTAAAGTCGGTCTTCATTGCATGCATTTCTACGTTCTTAAATATTTTTGAAATCATGACTTTCTCAAACTCTACCTGAAAATCTATTTTCCCACTTTGTAATTGTTTTCTCAAATTATGGTTCATGGTTGCTCTTATTCATCACCATTAGAACTCAAAGAGTATAGTGCCTACACTAACTTACTAGTCCTGAATATTGTAAGTAATGTACAACTGAAACCATAGGATAGTTGTTTTCAGATAGACATGTTTTAAAACTCAAGTAAAACTCTATCCTCGGAATATAATAGCTAAATAATGAAGTGTTTCGATGTCAGAGATAAACAAACCACCATAGGTTCTCCATCATTAAAAACCAAACACACCCTTTTCCATTTATCGCTTCGCTTATGAACCCCATCAAAACCCAAGACAACCACCACCACCTCTTCCCCCACCACCACCACCTCCTCCGCCAACCAACTCAAACCCCAGCATCACCTATGATGGAACAACACCAACAACAACATAAACTAGAACAACTACCACCACTCCAAACTCCGCCACCACCACATCCATTTCTCCACCACCACCATCATAATCACCACCAAGAAGAAGATTCATATTCTCTTCCTTCAATTTCCGAAATTGTTGTTTTTCGTGATGAAGACGAAGAGGATGAAGAAGAAGACAAACCCATGGAATCTCCAAGCCCTAGTTCATCAGATGCTGACGAAAACCACCACCACCACAATACCACCACTACAACAACAAATTCTACTTCAATTGTTCCAAATAAACTACCAACTCAACTGTACATTAACCCTGAACCTCATATTTCTTCTCAATTTTACACATTTAACCAAGAATCTCATGCCCTAATGGTCCGTTGTATCTTAGAACAACGTCTTGCTACGCCAGATGAGATCCGAAGTGCTACCCCACGACAGGTACTCAAGAGCTGGCGATCTGTGTGGAAAGATCGAAATGAGGATACTGCTTATCTCACTGCTTGGAAAAGAATTCAGGACAAGCTCAATGCTCATATTGACACTCATGGTAATCAAGTTTTGTATTTTAAGAATAATTGTCAACAATATGTGTCTTATATTGATCAGTGGCAAAATATAGTTATGACTTTTCATGGTGAAGCTGACCTTAAACACTTAGGGCTTAAGGAAACAATTGACAGAATTAAGCAAGTATGGACTGTTGGAGCTAAATTTTATGGAATTCCCGAGTCTTTTATTAGGGCTTGTGTTGGGTCTTGTCCTGTTTGTTCTGAAGCTTCTACTTCTGCGCCCAAGTCTAAAAGGCGTCGATTTGAGTATACTGAGTCATTTGATGTTCCTGCAAAGGAGGTGCCTCATCGCCTTCAACAATTGGCAGCGAAGCATAAGGTTGTGCTTTGTATTAGGCAGAAGTATATTAGGTATAAGCCGTTTATGGCAGAGGTTAAAGATTATGCTTGTCATAGGGCTGGTGAGCCTGCTGCGAAGAAATCAAAGATATTGAAAAGGGAACCGTATGCGTCGAAGAGATGTGGATGTGGATTCAGAATAAGGGCTATTGTTCCAATTGCGAATTATAATGAGAAAGACAAGTCCTTTGTGTATCAGGAAGAAGGGATGGCTGTTTTTAAGTTATATGCTGTACATACAGGGCATGAGCCGGGGCCATTGGATGGGAATGCCAGGATAATGCATAGGGTTGTGGGACATAAAGGTAGTGGGTTTTTAATGGACCAGGACACAATTTATGGAATGAGTGAAGAAATGGAGACAGATGCTTTTGGTTTCATGGGTAAGGATGATGGAGATATGCAGCTTTCGGTTTTGCATCAGATGCAAGAATTGAAGGTTGAGGTGGGTTTGTTGGAAGATAAAGTTGTTAAAGTGCCCCGAGAGCAAATGGGTTCTTTGTCTCGGGAACTAATGGATATTGTAAATAGACTTAGGAATATAGGGGAAGATGCATCTAGAACGGTTGGACTGCTTGAAAGTAAGCATCATTCAGATGATGTATTGGTGGGAGAGAGTGGACTTGCACACTGGGCTGACCATGATCAAATTTACGGGGATGGTAAGGACACTGAATTGATAGAGGAAGATGAGGACAGCTTTGGACGGACACTAGGAGATGTTGTACCATGGGACCGCATGAGGACAGAGTGTAGAAGTAGGAAGGTTTTAATCAGCGATAGTTTAAAGTCAGATAAGTGGTTGAAGGATCCGTGTGATGGATTTGACGAGAAGAGCATCCTTGACTGCGAGGATTCTAAGTTGATCAAACCTTTAAGGCATGATGGGAGCATTGTCACTGAAGCTTCTCTAATTGGTATACAGGTAGAAAGCTTCTATCAAGATAACTCTAAGTGGTATGATTCTCCATGTGGTTTGGATCCTGGTGCAGATTGCGGGGATACTGGATTTAGACCTGGGGAGATCCTGTAAGTCTTAGATGATTGGGTTTACCCATTCTAACATTATAACTTTATAGAATGCCATTCTTCCCTTACTCAAATTTAGAAGTGTGTTGTACATCTGGTGTACAGTAGACCAGAATTTGCAGCATGTTCATTGTGTGTTGTTACCGTGTGGTGTTTCTGTGATTATCCTACATGGTTTTCTCTTAATAGGCTTGACTTTTTAACCATGTCTCGAATGAAATTTCAATCTTGGATTCTATTCATGTGACTGATTTCTCTTCATTTTATTCTTTGAAATTAGTATATTTCTTATGGTGTTACTACTTACATTTTTAAGGATAGGTGGACTCTTGTATGTTTCTTCTCATGCTGCTATAGTGACTTTTCTGTACCCCTTGTTGCTTGTGTCCATTCGTGAAGACATGTAGTACCAACATTTGTTCTTTCTATGTGCGACTAGATTCATTATTATTGGTCTGTGTGCGTAGCATGGGAATTCTTGCTGCTGATGCAATATGGTTCACTTGTCTAAGCATCTGTCTATGTAGTCTCTTCTTATGTAGTGTAGTTCACATTCTCTCAGTCTCTCTTATTTTGTTTTGGGTTTTTCACATTTCTTGTGAACTTACTTGCTAATTGCTATTGGTTGACACAAAGTTACGAAAAATAGAAATAATATGTTATGAAGATTGAGAACATCGGCCTAGCTTTAAAGAGAAATAGATTTGGAATAGAAGTAACACATAGGCTCATATCTGTCCACTCCTAGTACTCAAGTAATCGACTTCTCTCAAATGAACAATGAGAAGTCTTACCTAGTTACCTTTGAAGGATAGGGAAGCCAAAAACTAAGTAAGACGATAAATCCATTGATTACCAACTGAATATTTACTGTCCCTATAGATCTCAACAAATCATTTCATCTTGTTTTGACATCGTCCTAAACAGGGCTAGTTAATCAGAGGCAGTCTTTCCCATGAAAGATAAGGTTTATTATTCTCAGACGAATGAGATCATATCTACCTTTTTTGTGAAGCATTTTTTGTCTTCGCCTCTAGATCTGCCATAGATGTGTCAGAGGCTGAAAACATTATGTGGTGTGGAATAATGAACCAAGCACAACTAAATAACTCATGTTCTAATCGTCAAATTTATGTTTCCCGGGGTGGTATAATGTGACTTTGTTGATTAGTGCTGAGAGCATTGATTGTAGCTGCTTCTAAGCAGGAGAGAGGACAGGTCGACCGCTCTGGAAGTTTACAAACTTTGGACTTTGAAATTAATTCTTTGTTCGTGCTTTGGCTTGGTCGAAAGACCAAGTAGATGGCTGGAAGTGCTCAGAGGTAAATGCAGAAAGTCTGACAACAAGTCAATTCAATTTAATTTCCACTACATGTCTGCGACAGGTGAACTATACGGCAGAGCAAATGAGGAAGACGGTAAGTGTCCAATTTCGAGCCTATCCCAACTTTTCATGCCCCAGCTACTGTACCTGTTATATCAGTATATTCGGTACCGATTCAAAGCAACTCCCATGTCCTCACTCTCCTGCTTCTTACAAAGTTAAAACCAAGTCTCTTAAACACCACAGCCTACTCTATATTTTCTGATGCAAATTGTGCTTGGTGATTTCTAGTGTTATTTTCTGATTCTCTCAGTTGAGCTTCTTACTCCAGTAAGATCAAGATTCAAGTATGCAGTATTATCTGAAGTAAGAAAATTTAATGTGAGATGGTATTGTAGTTTTGGCACTAAAGGGAAAACAGTTGCAACTCAGTCAATGATTTTATCAATCCAGAGACGGTTGCAGGCTTTATAAATGTTGTTGGAAATCTTTTGAATTTATTTTTTGTAATCACAAAAACCCAAAATCATTGTTACTATTGTTTATCTCCAGTAAAACAGAACCTTTGCTGCCGTTTTAGGGGTTTTCCTAGGATGTTTGAAGGAAATGTTTATAACCTCTTCATGCTACTTAAAGTGCTTGGAGTTTGTGATTTGTTTGGAAAGAGTGAACGAGGTCCTATTTTAGTTAGTGTAAGGTGCTTGTTTCATATTAATGAACTATTTTGGGAATGCAAAGGTTTGACGAGCTGCAACAATGTACATTTCAGTTATCAGTTCTGAAGGGATTAGTTAGATCATGTTCAAACTTCAAACATTAAGGGTGATCAGTGATATGAAGAGAGAGTTCTAGTGCGCATATGCCTTGGATTGGGCTGAGCTATTCAGGAATGGATAATAGACCATTAACTAATATGCCTGTTATGATAACAGTAATGCACTTGTACAAATGGAATTCATTGAAATTTCTGAATTGTTCTGTATTACATAAATTGGACTTTGGTTGCAGAATATTGAAAATCATGCACATAATTAACAGGAACTTAAACAAAAAATCACAATATTATTTGGAAATTTTGTATATCATTATCACAAAATAAGATGTGGAAATTCACTTAATAGCTCATCGTTGAATTGCTCCTCTTCACATTCCCATCTAATGCGATTACATAGATCTGCTACTTGCTGCCAGAGTCGGACCTTTGCTTGCTTTGTGTTATTTTCTTCCATTAAACACTTCATCATAAGATAAATTTGCTCAAGATAAGGTCTAACAATGTCGCGATGGAGAGCCTTTAAAACTCGGCAAAATCCATTCAGTATCACATCATCAGTATCATAGTCAGTAGTCTGTTCACGATAAGCGTATATAATACTTTCCATCAGAACCTCTCCAATACTAGAATCAATGTCAGAACCACCTAACTTCCCAAGAATCTTATCAACTGTTTCCATCACCATTCTTCGGTAGGGTTCACACTCATCTTGAAGATCATATACAATTTTACCAATTGTATAAGACACACCAATCTTGTCTGCAATTTCCACCATTGTTTCTACAACCTGCTCACGCTTCCTTGGGTTATATGCTATCTTTCTACGCCAGAATTTTTCAAAGAACTCCTCAACAATATTACTTGTAATATTCTTATCAACTTGTAGTACTCCTTGATCACTATTATTTGCATATTGCTTAACTTGAAGCAACATAAGATCCATGTGTTCTCTCTCTTTCTTCAATCGATCTTCCATTATAAAAACCTATGCAGAAACCTTAAAACTCACAACTCAGAAAAGGTTTTTTGTATTGCTTTTCTCTTACTTGCAGCAGAAATAGATGAAGAGGTTCAATTCATATAGTGCAGGTTTTCTCTACTTCGACTTGAATTCAAATTCGTGGAAAACTGGGAAACCTGTGATCACTTGGATTTCAGAACCTTCGCTGTTGTTGGATGATACTACAATTCTGAGAAGGATAAGGCCTTTATTCTCAGGTCCAGCCCATGGGCTTAGAATTAAGATAATATATATATCTGAGGCCCAAAACCTACTGAAGAATCTATCAATTCACCTCTTTTCTATGCTACCTAAACTGTTGGACACAAAAGGGGAATGATGATGTTGGATTGCTAATGTTCAGAATGATCCCACGAGCAGAATGCTGGATAAAAAATTCTGATTCATTCTGATCAAGCAGAGAACCTTTGCAGCTAGAAAAAGAAGCTTTTTGTTGAGTTTTTGGTTGGCATTGCAAAAGAGAGGTGGCCTATTTTGAAACCACAAGAGAAGACTGATTACACTCATGATGCAGTGCAACAATTTTATGGAATTAAGGCTAAATGATGGAATCTTGAATTTAGTCATATTGAAATTTATGTTATATAGAATAAGATGTCAATCTCAAGTTTGTAGAAGATATTTGTATGATCATAATAAAGGGTAATTTGTTCATGTATTAAACAACTTGTCAGATGTCAACTATTGATATGTAAATTATAGAGGTACTCTTTATGCAAGTTAGAGGGCACATTGGAAGTATGCTTAGGTTTATATGCTTCTCCATATCCATACTTTAAGATTCCAAACAGTTACCTGGAGCTTTAGAGCATCAATGCATCATATTAGTCTGTTAGGTGAAAGTGCACATTATGCTCCAACTGGACTAATTCAGGTCGTAAATCACATGGACAGGATGCTATTCCGCGACATACATTTGGAAGGTTCAGAATCTTTTAGGCAGTAACTCATCTACTAAAAAAAAGGTTTAAGGCACAAGTTGGAATATGAAGATTTGGAATCTGCTGCACTTGTGATAAGTTTGACATTATATATAGATGCCAACATATAATTCAGATGCCTTACCCTTCCTTATTCTGTTGTTGAGTTTCAAATACACTAATTTAGTGACAAAGAAACGAATATATAAGCAATTAGGTTTGTGTCATTTGGATAATTGCATGATAATATAATGACCACTCAAACACCCAAATCCTGCGAATGAGCTTGTGGCTCAATAATATATAGCACCCCTCTCACAACGTGGAGCGGTTGTGTGTTCAAAACACATCAACAGTTGTTTGTTGATATAAGATTTAATGGGTTATTTAGGTTTTGGTCCCTCTTTTATAAAGGTATTTAGGTTTTGGTCCACATTAATTGGTTTATTAGGTTTTGGTCCCACTTCCGTCTATTAGCCCTGTTGACTGTCCGTTGACTCGTTTAAATTTTAAAAATACTAATTCTACCATTGCACATTTATATTACATAATTATTTATTAAAAGAGGTATTTAGATTTTAGTCCTTTTAATAGTGTAATTAGGTTTTGGTGCTTCTTTTAATAGTGTAATTCGGTTTTGGTCTGCTAAGTAAGGGTCCCCTCAACCCCGCTTGCCAACAAAAAAAAAAACCCCAAATCCTAATGTGATGTTCACATTCAAATAGGAAGGACAATTGCATTCTGCTGTAAAATTTCAAAGCTACCTTAATTCAAGTTGCAGAATCAGGTTGTAGGCTTGTAGCTTTGTATCAGAATGGATGTTTTTCTTCTATTTAGGTAGATGTTCCAAATTCAAACTGGGACACTAGTAGACTATTTTGGAGAAAGGAAATGGTAAAATTGGAACAACAGGTTGAGGAATGAGGACCATCACATTGAAGATCTTGATAAAGAGTAATGTCTTTCCAAGGACTATGGAAATTTGGAATGTTGCAATGAATTGACCTTCTAATTTTAGTGATTACTTTGTGGGAGGGGGGGACCTTTAAATCTATAGGCTATAGGAGTATAGGTATATACATTCTTTGCATGTGCCACAGCCAAACTTGTTGACTCACATGGGACTGAATTTTTCATGTGCATTGCACTCATCACGGCTAGGGTGAAGGGGGTTTAACTGTATACACCGTTTGGTTTGGTAAGATCCATTAAATGGTCAAGGCATATCTTTTGCTTTAGATTTTCTTGTTGGGGGCACGGGCACCATATATGATTTGACCGGCTAGCTAGTGAGCCAAATTGGCCCCATGCCAAGAGGGTGGTGCCCTTCTTCCATTCGGACACCAAGTAATGTGTATACTTTAAACAAATTCAACTTACAGTATGTATGATGAAGTAGAAAGAAGAAAAAGTCATATATATATCCAATCTTGGATTTTCCCATCAATCTGCTAGACAAATTTTCAAATTTTGTTAATCAAAGCTATTGTTCCTCCAATTTTGTCCAAGCAAAAATTCCAATGTGCATAGTTATATATATAAATTTTTCATATTATTTGCAAGCAAAAAATTCAAAATATAACAACCTGTTTATGTTTAGCTTGACATCAAACCAAGAAGATGTGAATTGAAAGAAGAATTTTTCTAAGTTTATTCTTGTAGTCAAATGAAATGAGAAGAATTGTAAACATATATAGACGACAATAATCCCTGTATATTAGACTAAATGAATAAATAAATAAAAAAAGGAATTGTCAACTACTACTTTCGGTAATATATACAAGAAGAAATGAATGTTTTTTAGTTGTATACATATGATTAAGTGAATAAGCTAAGTTGATATCATACTAAATTAATTAACCAAGGGAGCTAGCTACTTAGCTAGATTGAAAGAGACTTAAAAGTAACCCAACTTGAAAGGCAAGCTATTAATCTTAAAGACTAATTCTTACTCTATTTGTAATCTCTATTTATAATGGTATGATGTGTTTCATTCAGTCTACATCATTTGTCTCCTTTTAGTTTATTTTGCATGGTTTGAAACGTTTTCATAACTATAGAATTCTATACCACGTGATCTGTATAATTAAACTTTGTTCAAGTTGGAGTAACTATGAAGTGTAGATAATGCATGGGACTTGGGAGATCCTTATGAAAATGATCGACCGTTTGCTAGCTCAACTTTGAATGATGAAAGTTATAAAAGAACTCAACCAAGAACAACAACTCAAATTCAAAACTCAAAACAAGTTGGTCTTCTATATATTGATTACATCCCATTTTGATCACATGGTTTCGGTACATATTTTTATAGACGACTGACAAGTGACAACCCACTCCACATCCCCATAGCACAATGTGACATGGGTAGTTTCTATCATACAGTATTTACTATGTAGGGGTAAAAGTAGCAATAGATGGGGATCTAAAGGATTTTGCATCATTATATTGTTTTAAAGCTTAATTTAATAAAGTTGGTAAATGAAAATGACTATACATAGCTTATTTTCTCTTGTCTGCAACTCTGCATGCTCACCCCAAGCCACAAATTTTTTGTTTATTTTCTAAGAAACAAGCAATTT
>JABWDY010006028.1:16811-26822 GCA_013358455.1 Thalictrum thalictroides | reverse complement strand
AAAAAAATTGTATCAAACATCATAAACTAAAGAAAAAACAAAGGTCAATAACTTAGAAAAAAAAAATGTGAGAAAAACTTACGATTGAGGAGGAGAAGGAGGTTTTGAAGAATTTCCATTTCCATTGCTATTGACGGCGTTGTTACCATTTTCAGATGGAATTGATTTCTTCACAGTTGAAGGACCTCTTCGTGGATTTAGATTATTTCTTCTAGGTGGAGGAGCTGTTTGGCCGCTCATCTTTTCCAAATTTTTTTTTTTTGAAAACAAGAAATTAGGGTTTAGAATACAAAATTTCAAACAGAGAGCGAAAAAAAACACTATGCTTTCAATCAAGAAAATAGATAAGAACTCGAATATTAGGGTTTCATGCTCGCTCGCTTCCTATCTATCTTTATCTCTCTTCGGTGGTGTTAAAAGAGAGATAGATTGATGAGAAAGAGGGAGGAGAAGAAATAGCTTTTCCCACCTGTTTATGTGTTTGGCGATTTGATTTGAAATATAATAAAAGTTTCTAATTTCAATTAAACGGATACCTCAAATTAAAGACTATGCGGTGGCTTCTTTCGCTTTTGTCTCATTCAAGCTGACGTTAAAAATTGACGCTTCGTTTAACGGTACATATGGTCAGAAAGCCCAAACGACAATGGGTTTCAGTTAATAGTCCAACCCATCATGTAAAAGGGCCTTCACTTTTTGCTTCAGGCCTTATTTGGGCCCTCCAACATTGTCAATCCATATAATTTTGCAGTTATCTTATGTTTTTCTGTGGCTTTTTTGTGGATCTGATAATGCCTACCTATGATGAATTTGTATTCAATTGATTCCAGAATCTTATGAATTGATGGAATCAATATGAAATATTCTGACTGCTACTCTGCTGGCAAGAAATTTTAACCATCTGCTGAAAGATGGACCACTGATGGTGCCTTACTGCCTTCACCGCCAGTTCATCATCGAAGTCTAGAATAGTGTAGAACATAAAACGTTATCAATAGCTCATGTTCCCTACCATCTATACGTACTCAATAGCTCATTGAAGAGTGAACAACAACATATAAACGTTATCAACTTATCACCAAGCCCATCTGAAAAAGTTCATAACTGACGTGGTTGTTCAATTGTCCATAACAACTTCAACTCAAGTTCACAACACATATTTTCTATCTACATCTCATCTTCAAGTACTACATACATACTTCATATGATAACCAGTACCACTCTCTTCACCACTCAAAAGAACTGCAAACACAAGATAAAATAAAACTTCCAGACATTCCAGCCAGGGTTTTTCACTAAGCTAACTAAGAAATGGCTCAAACCATGATGCTCATGTCTAGTGTTGCAGGTCATGGTTTGGATTTGAAAAGAGTTCCTTTACTTCAAAGTCTTAAACCCAAACCATTCTCACATTACTTACTTCCTCCATCATCTATATCTCATCGCCACCAACTAGCAAATTATTCATCTTCAACTACTACTATTGCTATTTTCAAGGCAAAGACCAAAGCTCCAGCTGCCAAAGCCAAGGTTTTTTTTTATCCTTCGGATTATTATTTCTTTCAAATATTTCACTACTACTATATCATGTGTATCAATTGATATACAATGAATATCTGTTTTTATTCTGTTTAATTACTTTCAGGTAGCTTCTAAACCAAAGGTGGAAGATGGCATTTTTGGCACGTCTGGAGGAATTGGGTTCACTAAACAGAATGAGCTCTTTGTCGGTCGTGTTGCTATGCTGGGATTTGCTGTGAGTATTCCATCTTTCTCTTCTCCTAATGACCTAATTGAAATGTAGCACATATACTCCGAATGGTGTTTTGAGTTTAGCATCTTTGAGTATGAATTAAGAAGGCAGAGCAATTTGAATTTGTAGGTAACATGTATATATATTCCGAATGGGCAGAACTACTGCAGAAACCCAGCCCGAACCATGTAGGCTATAGAGATTGTTTCTAGGCTTGGGCACGGCACAGAACATCACACATGTAACACATTACTGACCTGTCAGGTCTAGTCTATATATAGGCAAAAAAATTACAATAGTTGATCGATATCCTAGGTTGACGCAACATTCAGAGAGGTTTACACTGCCATGGGATCTTATAATAAAAAGATATTTACTTACAGCTTTAAAACTTGCAGGCATCCTTGTTGGGTGAAGGAATTACTGGAAAGGGTATTTTGGCACAATTGAACATAGAAACTGGGATTCCAATTTACGAAGCTGAGCCACTTCTTCTCTTTTTCATCCTCTTCACCTTGTTGGGAGCAATTGGTGGTTTGGGGGACAGAGGGCGCTTTGTTGATGAGCCAACTGGTCTCGAGAAGGCAGTCATTCCACCAGGCAAAGGCATCAAGTCAGCCCTAGGGCTAAAAGAAGGAGGTACATTTTAAGTTGCTAATGTTAATTCAACAAGTATATATGATATTGCCCAAAAACAAATGTTCTCCATTGAGATAATAATTAATGGGCATTTGTGAAATATATAGGTCCTTTATTCGGATTTACAAAGGCGAACGAGCTTTTTGTTGGAAGATTAGCACAACTAGGATTCGTTTTCTCTTTGATTGGAGAGATCATTACAGGAAAAGGAGCTCTAGCACAATTAAACATTGAAACTGGAGTTCCACTGAATGAGCTTGAACCACTTGTGTTGTTCAATGTCATCTTCTTCTTCTTTGCAGCTTTGAACCCTGGTACTGGAAAGTTCTTGACTGATGAGGATGAAGAGTAGTAGGATCTATTTTGTATATGGAACACATACATATGATGCTTACAAGGCCGTCTTTTGCTTTGTTGTTCCAGTTATTACATGTAGTATTAATGCACTAATATTTTCTCTACAATGTTTCACATCTTAAATACTGTGTGTAGTATGTAAGTTATACTCTAAAACATAGTTCAAATTCAAAATGCCGATTTTGAACGAAATTTTGAATCTTAAAAAAACATATTATATTATATGTAGATTTTGATATTGAAAAATATTCGTAGATATTTATATATCAAGAAAATCGGCATAATTCGTGAGATATCCGAGAATATAATATCCCCGATACTTTGAAGTATGTTATAAAACACTTGAACAAAAAACCAATACTGCACCCCATCAAAGCTCTGGTGCATGTTATTTGCCAGACCCGTGTTGCACCAATGGAAGTCTGGATCTTGGGGCCGATATCCTTATTGCTGTTTAAACTAGTAGTAATACTGTAGGTTGATTGAGTGATGGGTCCACAGAATTTAGCTCTTCCGAATATACACGTGTACATAACTACATACAACTCAATAAGCGACAAACGAGAGCCGCGCCTAACCTGAGAATAACGCTTTACACAACACAACAACACAATCTTGTTCTCTTTCTCTTCCACTTTCCATTTCGTGTTACTGTAAAAAAAACAACTAAAAACCCCCCCGAAACCTCTTCAAGATCGAAACTCTCTTTAAATTCGATTTTATAAATCGGCGGCTGAAACTCACTTGCAACGATCTTTGTACTAGATACTTTTTGTTTCACATCTCCATCACCATACCGTTGCTGTTAAAGTTTATATAAGATCCATGATGTATATTCAAGATAATTACGTTAATGGAAACAATCCGTTATCTTCTTGCCATTCAATTAGAGATGTAAATTACAGGTGAGGTGTGCAATTCTCTCTTTCTCTGTGTTTCTATGTATGCATAATTCATTACTGATCTTTCGATTCCAAGATTCTTTCAATCAGGGATTTTGAAATAAAAGAAAGACTCTTTTTCTACTTCTATCATTTAATTTTTAATTATCAATTCAGTTGTAATTTGCATAATTGTAGATTCATCATAACTTGACTTCACTTGTTGAATTAGGGGTTTAGTTGATTGAGTTGGTGAAACATGTTTGGGTTGCAAAAGACTTGTTCTTGTTCATACAGGTTGTTTTACTTGGGTGGTGAGTTTGTATAGAACCATAAATTGCAGATATTGAGCTTAAAATGGAGGAGAAATATGATACTTAAAACCTGTATGCAATGTTCTAAAAGATGCTAGGTGGAAGCTCAGCGGTAAGGGGGCGCCTAGCACCTAGACGGCTAGGCGGGGTCTAGACGGATTAGGACGGTATTGGTTATTTGCTTGTATTTCATCAAATACTAATTCATATAGGCACATAGTATACTAATTAATATTCCATAAACTCCATATACTAATTCATATAAACATATAAATATATAATCTAATCTTCCATCTCTTCATTTTCATAGTCTTCAACATCATGCCCGACTCAAACTCAATTTGAAAAGAAAAGAAAAGAAATCAATTTGAAAAGACATTGAAAGAGTAAGATTATCTTACTTGGTAGAGAACCAACGATCCAGATGAGAGGGAAACGATCAAGACGAGAGAGAAACGATCCACTGATGAGAGAGAAACACGATTTTCTGATGATGGTGATGAGAACCAACTGATGATGGTGATTAGAAACGCGATCTGATTTGGGATGGAGGTGCAGGCGTGCAAGAAGAAGAAGATGGGAGAGAAACGCGATCTGATTTGGGATTTTTTGGGTTATGTGTAGACCTAACCCGACCCGCCTAGAACCCGCCCAGAATTCATCCCCGCCTAGATCACCCGACTAGCCCCAAAATAGGACGCCTGGCACCCGCCTAGCGCCTAGGCGCGGCCTAGGCCGTCTTTTAGAACACTGTTAGGGATACCTCATCTTGCTTTGTAAGTGCTTCTACATTCTATATCTACAAAAAAAGGGAGGAAACTATGACTCTCTTTAGGATGGAAACTACCACATACATCATATCTCACTTCCCTATATGCTAATTTTTTCCTTGCCTGTCTAGACTCTTTTGTAAGTTACGGACCATCCCATGCAGATTGTAACCCAACATCAACCATAATTATGTATACATCAGTGGTTTCAATCTGAACATTTGTTGACTGTGCAATCAAAATTTTGGTTCCCTCAAAACTGTTCTAATTTGTTATATACAAATTAGTCGTGTTCCCTTTTTAATGTTCCTATGATCCCTGTGTTTGACATGTTGTACACATGCCCATGCTAAGGATCATGTCATAAATTTGGATTTCAGATTCCAATATCCCCCATCTGTACTGTACATTGCATTATCATCAAGATAGATTGCTAAATTTAACAAATTTCATAACACATGGTTCTATAATCTTAAAAGCATTACTATATAGATATCGACCAAACAACTCAATTGTTGAGTTCTTGAATGCAATTTCATTACGTTCTGTCTTTACTTTGATTTGATAGTCCAATTGACGCTTCTTTTTTCATAATTAACATTATTACCATGCGCTCATCAGGTTAAGAGTAATCCACATTTCTGTAGTTTCACATTTCACACTAATCAATTGTCATCCTGTACCTGGTCGCCCTTTGGTTATATCCCGCTTGATGTGTTCATTGGTTTATTTCTCTTACCATGAACTCTTTTCCCTCAATTTAAGCATTAACGTTTTTTTGGATTAATTTCTTGTAACTATTTTAACTGGTTGGAATTTTGATTTTTGCTCTATGCGTGGAAAGTGCAGATTAGGTGCTACCCCCATCATGGAGCTGATGATTGCCTCTGGAAAAACAGTTCCGAAACTTCAGGTGGAACATGGACTGGCTGTTGATAGAGTTTACACAGGATCGTTCATGACCTCTCTCGACATGGCAGGTTATTTATTTATTTGAATGAGAAGCATTTTTCTGTTTTGATTTTAACAGTTAACTTCGATTCATAATTTGTAGGATTTTCTATATCCATCATGAAGGCAGATGAACTGATTTTACGTCGTTTGGATGCCCCAACTAAGGCTCCCTATTGGCCTGTCTCTGTTGAAGGTTTGGTAGCAAGAACATACCTATAAATTATGATCTTTGTTTTCAGTTTTATATTTAAGAATGTTACTTTTGTCAGTATATGTCTAAATTTTATTCTAACTAAGACTTCTTGCGGCATCTATTGTGTTGCATGCAATGGAACTAACGAGGTAAGACCCCAAGTTCAGCAGGTGGTTTGTCGAAGGGGTGGGTCCCTCAACTTTTAGGAGCATGTCCTAATTTTGGAAAATATGGAATTATCTGAAATATACTGTCACTGAGGCCTTTTAAGTACTCTTGTCTCAAGAGTTTGAGAGAACTCTGAAGTTAACCGTGCTCAAGTGGGAGTGGGCCTAGGATAGGTAACCTCCTGGGAAACAGGTTGCTGCTCGGTTAAAACCCACACTGCCGGACGACCTTAGTGGTTAAGTGGGAACAATATTAGTGATGTGTATAGGTCGGATCGTTTCAAACAATCATTTAGTTGATACTCTATGACCATTCCCTGCAAGACTTGGCTCTTCCTTAATCATTTATTTTTCATTGTGACTGCAGGAGATCGACCACCTACTAAGCTTCCTGTTCCTATTCCAACCTCATCTAGAAAGAATGATGAGGTAACTTCAGAGACATAGACTTTTCACGTGGTAGACATGTCATTCTACCCATCTCTTGTTTATTTCAACTCATGTACAATTTTGACTTTGTTGAGGTTTGACGCTAAAAGTTGGTGCAAATTAGTTCTCCATTATAGGGTTAATGTTACAACAACCATGAGTAGAAGATTTATATATGTGAAGCTACGATATAACTATCTGGCGTGTAATGCATCTATGGAACTTTGGAAGAGGTAAAAACAATACAATCTTGAGTAAAGAGTTGGTCAGCCAAACAATATATTGCTATTGATAATGATGTGAAAAAGGGGTTCACGTCATGCCCAATGCAAGAGGTAAGGCTACAGCGGTGCATTGACACCATTACACTTTTCCAAATAAATATAAAGTTCAAATTTATATTTCTTAAAAGAGGACTCTTTTACACTTCCAAAACATATTGTCTCAAATTCTACTTTGACGTTCAGAACACTTACATGCTCGCAGTCGTAATGGTCCTCTCTAGGATCTTCCATGCCTTCCTCCACCCCTCAATTGTAAAGACATTTTTCTCTAGATTCTAATTGCCACTGGCATTGGATTATGTAGATTATAAAACGGTAAAACCTGTATCAATAGTTTTATTGTTATCTGTCTAGGATCTTCCATTGCCTCCACCCCTCAATAATTATATCGTTATCCGACATCAAACATGGCACTCATGTATGCTGTGGACCAGGGCTCACATCGTCCACAAGAGCTAAGTGTGCAAGGCCATATTCTTGAGGCTGCTATTGGAGCTGCGGCAGATGCAATTATCAATATTAAGGATTGTTTAAATGAATGGGATGGCAAAGTAGGTGATGGTGACTGTGGGTCAACTGTAAGTTATCATCCCAAGCAATTATTGTGGTTTACTTTTCCATAATGTTTTTGATGTGTAATTGTGATCTAAATATATGATTCTTACAGATGTTTAGAGGTGCGACAGCTATTCTTGAGGACATGAAGAATTAGTAAGTATAATTTATACACACCTAGTAAATGTTGTACTTGTACTTTTACCCTATGGGTCCTGGCACGTTTAACCCACCCAAAAATTGTGGCAAAGCTGTTTTTGGTAATGATGATATTTTTGCAACATAGAAATTTACCTATTCTAAACTTCTAATAACATCAACTATTGTTTGTCAACTGAGGAAATTAGTAGTCTGCGATTCTTCAACTCATAAGTTATTTATTTGATGGGGTTAGAATATTCGATGCTACAACTTTAATGTGGATATTTTTCCATATAATATATTCATATAAACCTTCCATTTAATGGTTTTACTTTAGCTAAATTTCCAGTTTAATTATCCTGTTCTATGGGCTTGATCACTTTTTCCACCTTCACAGCTATCCTCTCAATGATGCAGCGGAAACAATAAATGAAATTGGATCTTCTATCGAAAGGGTTATGGGAGGGACCAGTGGGATCATGTATCGTACATACTCCATCCATTAATTGATATAGCTTTGAATTCTTTGCAACTAGGAAACATAAGTTGTTTCAATTGCTAATGATAGGACAACTAATTTGACCCAGTTACCCCTTTATCTCTTTCGAAATGAACAGATACAGTATATTTTGTAAAGCGGCTTACGCAAAGTTGAAAGAAAACAGTCTACCATTTTTGGAATCCAGACAATGTAAGATGATGCTTTTAAGACAATGTCGTGGATTTGTTGGCCTTCATCTAACCTATCCCTCTTACCAGGGGCTGATGCACTTGAAGCATCCATTACTGCTATCAGTAAGTATGGAGGAGCAAAAGCTGGTTACCGCACGTTGTTGGATGCTCTTATTCCAGCAGCATCGATTCTTGAAGAGGTTTTTAATACTTTATTACGTTTATTTCATAGTCACTGATTTGTTAGAGGCTTCAGGCTGGTGATTCTAATCTATATTCTGACCAGCGGTTGGCTGCGGGAGATGAACCTACCACTGCCTTTATTCTTTCATCGGAAGCTGCATTGAGTGGTGCCGAATCAACGAAAAATATGCAGGCACAGGTCAGATTCTGTTTTAGAATTTTTTTTTCCTCTTTGTACTTCGGTACGAAAAGAAGCATAATTCAAGAGCAAATTATGGTAAGAGTTGGGAGACCAGCATGGCTGTATCTATCCCTAATGTGTACTTTGTTTACATAACTCATGGAAACCATATTAATGGTAGAATTTACTTATTTATTGTATTGCAGTATACACTCTTGAAAATAATATTGTGGTTTTGTAGGCTGGCCGTTCATCTTACATTTCTCCTGAGAACCTTGCATCTGTGCCAGATCCAGGTGCCATGGCTGTGGCAACTTGGTACAGAGCTGCAGCTCTGGCAGTTAAAGACAAGTACCAAGCGTGAGCCTACATCTTTTGTGGAGCTCCTTGCAGCTCCCTTCTTTTTGCACCTTTGGCTTCCCTTGCCACAGCTTTACACAGTAAAGTTTGCACATTCTTGCTTGTCTGTCATGTTCCCCGCGTATGCCATTTGGTGTGAAGCTGAGAGAGCAAGTCCATTCAAGGTTAAAGGTTTGTAAAGACAGCTTACAGACTTAATAACATATTGATGTCTTGCAATATTTACTGTATCCATGTATGTGGGTAAATTTGGAACCATTTTAAAGCATCTCCAATGGCATTGGCATATTTAGCCAGGTTTTTGCTCATCAGACGAAGCATCATACAATTTGCCTATAGCATAATTGAGCATCATTTTGGCGGAACATTACAGGTTTAAATTCTAAAGGCATTAGTTGCTGAACTGTAAAATTGTCTTACTGCAAATTTTAATAATGAAATTTACCTGGCATCTGGTCGATATTTCAAATTCCAGACTTGAAGCACTTATCTAGAGAGAACCTAGTAAACCATCTAGTTCTGAATAGATCATGAGCAGTTAATAATGCTGACAAGGTGGAGATGTTTGCTGCTGCATGTACATAGTATAGTTACATTCTTTCCTGCCAATGATGTGACGTGTATTTACACTTTGATATAGGGGGCGTTTGGCAAAGGCTCTGTAATGCATTTCTTGACTTTCTAGAAGTAGGAAAGTAGAAAGTAAGTTTGGCAACTAAAAAAGTTTTGAGAAAGTCATTTCTAAAAAATAGAAAAATGTCTTTCAAAAAAAGTCTAGTTTCTTAGCTTTCTTTTTTCTACTTTCTCATTTTTTAGAAATTAACTTTCTAAGAAATTCTTTTTTGACTTATGCTTTGTTGCCAAACGTCTTCATAGAATGTGGATCTTGCACTTGGTGGGTGGGTGGGGGGTGGTGTATGGTCGGGGTTTTTTTTTGAGGGATAGATCTCTCTCAAACTCAATATGGCTTGTAGTAAGGGTGTCTTTTGATTATAAAAAATGAAAAAAGTAAAAGTAAGGGCATCATCTGATAGGGATAAATGAAAAATCATACTTTCAGTAAATATATAGGGTATTTAGATTTTGGATATGCAATAAAGGGTCTAATTAGGCTTTGGACATAAAAAAATCTTTTAAAAAAATCTTTTTATTTTTCTTTGGACACTGGAAAATGGCAA
>JABWDY010006016.1:9694-20316 GCA_013358455.1 Thalictrum thalictroides | reverse complement strand
TTGATGTAGTATATGGTGGTGTTTTTAAGAGAAGTGAAAACGATTTGGAAGATATAGCGAGGAGTGTATGATATAAACTTATTCAATTATTGTATAATACAAAGGTTTTAACCTAAAAATACATAGTGTGTTGTACATTCTTTGAATTTTAAACACCGATATTGGTGGCAGGTGTTGGTGTCAAAAGGATCAAGCCTGAAACAGAAAAAGTGAATTCATTAGTAAGAACCCAAAAATTTGTAATTGACAATCGAAATATTTCATTAGGAAAATGAAAGATAAAATACAATAAATGGAGGTGAGATAAAACCTTTTCATAGAGATAATATTTGCATTATGTTGTTGAGTAATTGTTGGAGGTAATAATACAGAAGACCTACAATGAGGTTGCAAGAAACAAAATTCGGTTATTGTATAAGAAATGAAGATAATCATTTATATTGTGGGGAAGGTGGACAAACCTCAATGGCGCAGTACTTCAGTGTAAACGACATTTTTCGTATAGCTTCCTTCAAAACCAGCAACAGTTTCATTTTGTATGAGGACCTTTGTAGTTTTTTGGGTTGTGCTTCTTGACAGTGCTACATATAGCTGACCGTGGCTGAATACATGATTCGGTAAATAGATGCCAACATTGGGTATTGTTTGACCTTGGGACTTGTTTATGGTCAAAGCAAAACTAAGTCGAACAGGAAATTGATTTCTAATCAGCACAAAAGGTAGTTTGATATCTTGCTCTGAAGATTTAAGTGGAATTCGAGGAAGCAAAACTGGTTGTCCTGCGAAGTTACCACTGAGGATTTCTGCATGCATAACATTTTGTTTGATAGCGCGCAACACAACTCTTGTTCCATTGCAAACGCCATTTTTAGGGTCTATGTTTCGCAGAACTATTAATGGACAACCAATTTTGAGACTTAGTTTGTGAGGAGGCAGCTGAGATGTAGATATAGAATTTAGAAACTCTAGTTCGTAAAGGTGTTTGTCATTGTCAAGAGCATGATCGAAAGAGTGGTAAGTAATTTCAGTACCTGGAAATAGATGCAGCACTTGTTCATTCAGTTGGCTGACATGAACGTTCTTAGGAGTAATTAATACTCTTTGCGTAATGTAGTCTTTGTCATGTGCATTTTTGGAGATATCTGGGAAGACAGCATCTATCAATTGAGCGATTGAACGTTCATCTTTCCATGGTACTATCATGTTGTGTGGGATTTTGATGAGATCATCTTCTATTGATGGATGTCTGCCATTGCCAATGTCCAATAACATTTTTGCATAGTGTGGATCAGCCTGTGCGCGCATGTTTTCTGTTAATGGAAGGAGTTGAACATGCTTCCACAGAGATGAATAAGTTATGCAGGCATCAACTGTTTGAGATCGAGTTCCATGCGCAACAATCGGTAGAACCTGTCTAAAATCACCTCCTAACACAACAATTTTGCTTCCAAATGGAGCATCACTGCTGAAGAGATCTTTTAGAGTCCTGTCTAAAGCTTCAAATGCATAGCGATGAGCCATTGATGCTTCGTCCCAAATTATAAGAGCAGTTTCATAAAGCAAAGCTCCTAAATCATCTTGTTTACTGATTCTACATGTCGATGATGGCAGTGTTGGTATTGGTATCTTGAATCTTGAATGAGCTGTTCTTCCACCTGGCATCATAACTGCAGCTATTCCTGATGAAGCTGTTGCTAGAGCGATGCGACCCTCAGTTCTAACAGCAGCCAAGAGTGCACGATATAGGTAAGTTTTACCCGTTCCTGCTGGTCCATCAATGAAGAAGAAGGAACTCTTCTGTTGTCGAATGGCTTCTATTATGGTCTCAAAAGCGTACTTTTGGCAATTGTTCAATTTATGGATGGCATTGAGATCTTCTTGAGATATGGGAATGGATCGTTCATCTTCAATGAGAGGATTGAGTTCTTTTTCTTCAGTTGGGTATTCAGACGCTTGGGGTAAGTCGAAATCTTTAATTGATTTGCCAAAATCATTGAGTGAAAGATCTAGATGATTGAGCAAACGTCTTATTGAAGAATGTGAAGAACTTGAAGAAGGATAGTCTTCTATCATATATTGATGAAATTCAATCCAAAGCTCTCGCACTTCAACAGGATTACAATAGATCAGCACAGTCACAAATAATTTCCTTAATGCTGCAGGCATTCGAGTTAGTGATGCTTCTCTCATGGTTTCTACTATAAGACTATCTTTTTCAAGTAGTCCCATATGCTGTGCTGCAGCTTTGAAAGTTGTATGCCTATGTACAAAACAATTTATTATATATATATACAATAGTAATAAAATGAAACCAATTAATTTGCAAGAGAAGCAGATACGGATGAAGCGCAAATTATCACATTTAAGGATAAGACAGAAAAAATAAGCAAGCAAGTTTGCAGTGACTGTTAATGTATGTCTATCTGAGTGTAGATTGTTTGAAAAGTAAGAGTGCGTACCTGATTCCTAGAACTGTTCTCAAGTCGTCAAATGAGGTGGGACCTTTGCGATTAAGTAAAAGAATTCTTAGATGATATCTTTCTCCTTCAGATGGCATAACGCTATTAAGTCTCCCCAGTACTTGGTATTTTCTTTTTCTAGGATTCCATTTTCTATCTTTTTCATTCCATGTATAATGTTCTGGAAATTGATGGTAGAGATATTGATGTGATGCTTCTTCGCGTTTATTGGTCTCAAAAAATTCTGTTAGCATTGTGCGCGAATTCTTTTCATTGTTGACTAACTCTTCAATGGATTGTTGTTCTCCAAAAGCAATTTGATGCATGTGTTGGAGATGGACCTGGAATGAAGTTTGTATAGTTATATAAAGACGAAATAAAAATTGATAAGAAGATTAGCAATGAAGATTGTGATGATACTAAAAAGGTATACCGGTAGTGAATATACAGCTGGATACATTCTATTAAGAGGGAATGCAAAAATCCTCCAAAAAGCTTCATGCGGACAGATCCATCGAGCATCAACAAATTGCTGAATTTCATCTTTTGAATTTGATGACCCAGAGGAAATTTCCATGGAAATTCGATCAAGACCTTTGTAGACATATTTATAAAGATATTTGACACTTTGGATACTTGAACAAATTTCGATGTTTAGATGACAACTATACTTCATCAATAACCAAGCATTATAAGGAACCACCCAACGACTATCTATGAGATAGCGACTATTTAATAATACAGCTGGACCATTCTGCGGTCGCCTATATAATGGATAAGAATTATTTCCTTTAGATGTTTTATCTATAAAGTCTTTTGGAAAGTGTTTTTGGCAAAAACCATCTTTCATGCAGGGAGACGACGGATTTAAAATGCGTCCGCATGGCCCATGTATCATGTGCTTCAAAACCATTTTATGCAAATCAGGTTCTTTTAGTGGGTCAGGGAGATCTGCTCGAACAATTTGGTCATAGTCATCAGCTGATTTTGGCTTGTGAAGGTTATCTAGAATGATTAAGAAATGAGCATGTGGAAGACCTCTTTTTTGGAACTCTATGACGTGAACATGTGCTATAACACGACCCAAGACATGTTTTTTGAATAAATCTTGCTTTAACTCTTCGCATTTTGCGCGAAAAATTCTAGTAACCAAATCGGGTCTGTCTTGGGGTGTCTGACCAGGATATAAATTTTGAAGAATTTCAGGCCAATTTGGATTGCATGTCATTGTTAAAAAGAGGTCAGGTTTACCATATTTAGCTACTATAGCCATTGCATCATAGTAGCGGCGTTGCATGTCACGTGGACTACCAATATACGATGCTGGCAATATGACTTTGCGACCAACATTCCCTACAAAATTTGCGGAAATGGAAATGTTATTGCAATAAAATATTGAAAAGAATGAAGAGCAAAGGAAGTGATATTTGGTTAGTCATACTAATAGTTAAATTGCAATATGAAGCAACATGGAAGAAAGTAGGAAAGAAAGTATTGTTTATATTAAAACAAAGAAGATTAAACCGAATACCTGAATTGGTTTCTCCTCTATGTAATGAATCCTGTAGGCCTTGGTATAATTCAGATCGAATGTTTTTTTGGTGGTCTCGAATCCACCTTAAGCTTTGGGTTGAAATTTTAACATATTGGTCAACCACATATTGTTGAAGTAATCTGCCTGCGTATAATAAAATGGAAGGATGGTTGTCTCGTATCTGAGAAGATTGTTTAAAAGGAAAACATTGAGTACATCAGAACATTTTTATAATAAGTGAAGTGATATAAAACAAAGAAAGTAGAAGAAAAGACAAAAAAAGGAATATATACAGAAAAGAACTTACTTGGAACATGTAACAATAATATTCTCGGGTAGATATGCTCTCTATCTGATGCAGATTCAAATCCCATCCAAAACTTCCGTATGGATGTAGTAATGGATATTGCAATGGATCATAAAACCCTGCTGTGTCAGGAATGTTGTAAAGTGTACCATTTCTGTTTTTGACAATGATATCCCTATGATTCATGTCAGTAGGATCTTCACCACCCACTAAAACAGCTGCAACTTGAGAGGCTGTTGGCAAAGTATATTGGCGCCGATCTGAACTCGATTCCTTTAAAAGCAATTGTATATTTTGTGTATCATGGCTTTGTGAAATTTGCCGAAACACTTGTACATAAGGATTGCACCTATCTAGCATTTGTTTAAGAACTGCCAAAACCTCCCTGTCTACCAACGAATTTTCTGAAACTCTGTTTTCTATCTCATTATCAGTATCGTATATGTACATTTGCAAGTATCTGGGTCTTTGGTCGGTTTGAGGAAGCAGGCTACCAATCTTGTGATAAATAGAACCTTGCGCACGATACGTGTAAATCCCATTTTCACCATTTGCAAAGCGCGGATCTAAATGGACACCCATAGAGGTGAAAGCATATACGTGGTTGTACGCACGTATATTTTTTCTAAAATTAATTGCATAAGAGGATTGCGATTTATATAGATTCAACAATTCTGGTGGAACCGGTGGAATAGGCAATCGCAATCGACCATGAAGACAACACATGTGTTGGGATTCATGTGCAAATAATTTTGCCTGACAGTGCGGACACGTTGTTGTCTTTGTTGGGTTGAAATGAACTATCGGGATCGCAGACATATGAACATTGGTTCTTGCGGAATTCAGATGGGAGCAGTGTTTCCGGCGCGATGCAGCCGATTGTGTATGATTCTGATTGGTTGGCATAGTTTCTGCATACATTTGGAAAGCAAAAATTGTGTATGTTTATGTCTGAAATATGGAAGAATATTTTTAAGCAACCAAGAGCAATGTATTTATACCTTCTTCTATTTGAATTATATCAGTTGAAACTGGAAACGAATTCCAATTGTTAGAAAAGTTGACATCGTATATATTCATTTGCGAAAGCTGCGCAGATGATGTAGTTGGAGTAGATCCTAAATGGAAAATATAACCCACAGTCAGACAAATGTGAAGTAAGCATGAAAGATTTATGTATGTTATCTAAATTTAGTAATTTAAATTGGAAAGATATTGCAGAAAGAAATTGGAAAACATAAATCCTAACCAAGATCAATGCTGATAGAGTTCATATCAGCGTTAACAGAAGCAGTTAATGGTTCTATCTGAAATCTTTCAACCTCTGACTGCAAATGTTGTTGCAAGTGTGTAACCATAGTAGTATCAGAAAGGTGTTGTGAACTGGATGGCTGTTCTGTTAAATTCTGTCGACGATGGTTTTGATATAAGAGCCGCCTGCGTGCAAGCTGATGGAGACGTTGTTCAGCCGATATATTTTGCCTTCTGTTGTTGCGCTGTTGACGCTGTCGTTCTTGAAATGTATGCAGTTGTTGTGCAGAAAAGTTGTTTCGGCGCTGTCGGTACAGTAGGCGATCTCGCGCTCTCAAAGCATTTCTGCATTCCTCCGTCATTGCAGAACGACGCAACTGAGGCGACGAAGGAGATTTTGTATTGTTAATATTGGCTGCCATTAGGTTATAACCTGGCAAAATAAATTTTGATGACAATGCACGCGGCAGTCGTCAGGGAATTTGGTTTGAGCCAAATAAGAATGCAGATGACAACGTTAGTATATTATAATGATATTGTTAATTCAAATAAAAAAAGGGAAAAAGAAAAGGTCATCAAGTATTGTTTGTGTAGGTTTTGTAAGGCGAAGCGTTACTACGAAGATGGCGTTTTTTTTTTTGATGAAACGAAGTATTATTGAAAACGAAAATAGGTTGTGAACTAACCTTAATAAATCAATTGCAAAAGCAAATGCGATAACGACGACGATGAGATAAGGAATTTTTGAATATTAGAAGGTTAAATTTGAAAGATATTTGGTATTTATCGCAAGACAGTAGCAGATGAAAAGATTCTGTTATATCAAAACATTGAGCAATGTATATATATCAAAATAAACAAATGGATGACCTGTTTGAATCACGAAAGAAGAGAAAAGGAAAAAAGGAAAGAGTGAAATAAAGCAGAGATGGTTGAATTGGGGAAGTATATATATATATAACAGAGTAAGAAGAAGAAAAAGGTAGTCATGTGGGTAATTAATGAGGGGCCCATATTAGTTTTGTTAGAACAATAATTAAGCTATTGAGCTTATGTTTATTTAATCTAAAAAAAATATGATTAAATTTGGAATGATCATGTATATAAATATATACTTCAAATTGTGTACGCTATAATTTTCATGAATTAGTTAATTTGGTAGAATTATGAATATATAGGAAGATGGATTTAAGGAATAAAAATATAATCAAAGGTAATCGAAAGAGAAATTAAAGTAAATTGAATTGAAGTGCGGATTAGGTATATGTTTAAGCAAGATAAAAATAATTTTGTAAGCTAAATAAATTGCAAAAGCCTAGGTAATGGTAGATGCAGAAGTAGAAATAGATGCAAGAGTGCATGCAATGGACGATTCATTAAATGAATTAGTTGTTTGATTTGATTAATTGCATAGTAATTATTAGAAAAAATATGTAAGGTTAGATGGGCTGGTGAATTTGCTAAAACAACGATTTGTTTGATACGATTAATTGTAAAGAAAATTTTTTCGAAAAAAGAAATTGCATATGGAAATTTTGATGATTCAAATTTGTCGAACCTGTTTTCTTATTTTTGAAGGGTTAAATTAGAAGAGAATATATATCATAGTGATATGATTAATTGTAAAGTAAATATTATGATGTCAAAATTTGAATGCGAAAATTTGGTTGATGTTTTTGAAGGGTTAAATCAATAAAGAATAGATATTGTAATAATAAAGAACAACGAATACAATGGTTGTGTATTATGAGTATTTATAGTGAATATGTATAGGAAAAGTAAGATAAATGAAGTTGAAATTGTAACAAACGGAGTTTAAGTAAGAAAAAAATTCTGTGCATGTGTTTTTTTTTGTCTAGGAATATTACATTAGCGAATGGCCGCAAGGTTTTGAAAACTGTTGTTGCAAATTGAGACAAATTTCGATGATTAGAATCTGATAGCAGTTGCAATGAGTATGATTTAATAGACATTTGCAAAATGAGGAAAAAGTTAGAAAATTTGATGAAGCATCTATTTGCATTAGTTTAGGTAGCATATATAAGGTACGGTGTATATAAGGTTTGTGTACAACATATGGTTTATAACATGTATGCCTTATATCGCATTAGATACCTCTTCCGTAGAATTTTGCAAAGAAGAAAAATAGATATATTTAATATATTGAGATCAACAGCACGAAAGGTATTCGGATGACTTAATATGTTTTCAAAAAGGAGTCATAGCCTCAAAAGTTAGATCATCTATTGTGATCACAAACACAAAAGAACAGAAACATGTTCCCTATAATTGTATCGGTAAATGGAAGACAGTGTGCAGCTTGTCACCCACAAACGATTTGAATAAGCAGCTTTGAAACGATGTTCCTGTGCCTGATGAATTGAAGCAGGTACATTATGTTAGAGCAAAGAGTGGAAATAAAATGATGTTAATATGAAAGACGTAGATTTACTTTGTAGCAACCATGGTAGTAGTTACTACTTAGTAAAGAAGTCATGAAAGGTATAACAAAATATAAACAGCAGAGACAATTATATAAAAGAGCTCATTTAGCAATACATAGAATTAGTAAATATAATTTTCAAAAGAAAACAGAGAGGAGTTATAAAGAAAGCGAAGCACAACAATTTTAGAGGTGGATGCGTGCAGTGATATATATTGGTGTAATATGGCACGAAATAAAGGATCTGTAATCTGCTTGGGTAATTTTCAACATAAAAGTTGAAAGTTTAAACAATGCGAACCCTTTTTGTTTCAGCGAACACCATTACTGATATTATGTGTTTAAGTAACTATTATGTACGCAACCAAAATGAAATTGGTAAAACGAAATGCATAAAAATAGAAATAGTTCCAAAAACGAAAGTAAAGGAGGCAAAAATATATGTTATGAAAAAAGGTCATGTTTATGAATGAGTACCTTAGAGTACGTAATTGGTGATTCGACAATCATAACAACATTCAAGGCATTTTTCAGCATATGGCCTCCAGTCAGCACAGATGGTAGAAAATGATGGATCCTCATAATTTATCGTCCAATTACCAAAATTTGCCCAATCTAGTAGGCGTACTGTGAGCGGTGCGTTTGGGAAAAACTGAAAGATAATATTTTTCACTGAACTGTCACTCATACTAACAGAGCTGCAGAAGGCATATATATTGTCATGGAAGCTCTGAAATCCCTTATAATGGTTCGAGCAAAGTGATCTCTCAACAGCACTGGTGACTTGCATATGAACAACGTTATGAGTGTGAAGTCTCTGTCTTCCATATTGGTACATCATACATTCACAGTCTTCATTGCAATCACTTGGGCAACTGCACTCACTGTTGCAGCCCAAAGTTCGGGTTAGAGATTGTTCGCCTTCAGTAGCAGAATCAAGCTCATCTTCATCATTTTCTTCGGTAAGTTCGCTATCACTGCTAATAACAATAACATCATCATCGTGAGGATTGCGAACATACACAGATGCTTGTCTGCAGGCAGCACATGTTCTAATAGTAGAAATGCCATATGTAACCCAGGGCAAACAAATATCTCGAACTTTTTCACCAATCCCATATTGTAACCACGAACGGAAATGAATCCAATTGTGCTTTCCTACTTTAGAAGGAGGAATAGGGAAAAAAGCTAGGAGATAAGCATGCTTAAGAAGTGACTCTGAATTCATCTTGTCACCAAACTCAGCAATGGTATTGTGGAAAGAAGTGAATGCATTGAAATGAAGTTCGCACATTGATCTTCTAACTGAATCGTTGACGCGCTCTGAGATAGAAATGAACGGCATGTTTGAATGTAAAAGAATCACAACTTTAGGTTGAGTGTGATGATGGAGTTATGCTGTTGTTTCTTTCTATCTGAGTGCAAATAATTGTAATCAATAGCTGCATAAACAACCGATCATTTATTTGTATAGTTTGTATGAGAATAATGACAAAAGTAAGGAACATTATTCTAGAAAAGTAATTGACATGTACAAACAAAAAGTAAGATATATATAGTTGATAACATATAATGATGAAAGTAATAAACATTAACCAAAAAAGATGATTTTGTACATGAACGAATGAAATGAGATAAACATGAAAGTATTTGACATGAACGAAATGCCGAAAACATGTATATATTATGTGTCTATAAGAAGACTATTGTGATTGGATCCAATTTTCTCAAACATGAATGGAACTTATATTAACATATTGGTAAGTGTAACGATGGAAATAGGTTTCAATTTGGAAGATATAAATGTACAAAATAAGCACCAACATCCATTTAAAAAAAAACTATGCATATATTTAACATTAAGCTGAACAGAAACCATCGAAGCTCAATAATGGATGTGAAAATGTGTAAAATCCATTTCAACTATCGAAGATATAGAAATCTGAAAATAGAATTGTGGTTACAAAAGAAGGTTTGAAATATTGAAAGAGTGATTTGGAAGGGTAAAAAGTCAATCTTAGTAAAAAAGAAGCATTCATCTATTGGAATAACTAAAGTATGATGTGAGCGCCAAAAAGGTTGATCGTAATAGGAAAAATGATCCTATTAATGAAAAACAATCGATCGATCTCGACAACGAAGTTAGATTTTTGGTACAATGATAAATTTAAAGAAGCAAATGCCATTTTGAGTGTAAACAATAATTGGAAATGCATAAAGAAGTAAGAAAACAACGAAAACCAAGAAAAGGGATTTTTGATATATGAAAGAGAAGACTGATGAAATGAAGTTGTAATTTTCAAATGTGAACATATCAAATATGTATTGTATAACCAAGAAGAGAACATGTATTAAGTAGGTTTGGTACATACAATATACAATAATTAGTAGGTCGGTATCGAAGGGAACAAACTGAATGTTTAATAAAGCCAAAAATCATTCGAGCGTATAAATGCAACAAAGTAATCTGGGTGAAAAAATGTATACTATAGTGCATAACGAAGCACAGAATATGTATTTAGTAGAATTTGGATATAATGGGAGCGTATAAATATGTAGAAAAATGTTATAAATACACTTATATATTTGAAGGTATAAATAGCAAGCATAGAAACTCCACTGTTTAAA
>JABWDY010006000.1:2837-17520 GCA_013358455.1 Thalictrum thalictroides | reverse complement strand
AATAAAAATATGAATGATGCATGCAATGGAGGTCTTTTATGGTCAGATTCCTAAGACCGTGTTTTTATACATTACCATTTATCGATATGAATCAAGAATTCTAGCTCATGATACTTACGTATGTACACTCCATAAGCATACCGTTGGAGTTTAGGATCGAGTCTTCTACATTCCTTTTCGGCTACTTTTTTGATGATCTCTTTCCGAAGCTCCTTTGGTAATTCGATCCAAGTTGCCAAAATGAAGTACAAAAGCTATAGTGTGTGTGAGCAAATGTGTGTATGTACGATGAATGATATGCACGTGTGTGTGTGCTTCCTTACCTACAAGAGATAGAACAAAAGTGAGTAACAAAGATAAATATGATGCATAATGTATGAAACTAATCATATGTTCCAACTTATATGATTGAATCACTACTTCCACCACTTAAAGATTCATTTTCGGAATTAGAGTCCCATTCGTCCTCGGAAGGATCATACCAATCAAAATACCAAGGAAATACCATCTTGTTGATCACATAGTTGCTAATATAGTTTAGCTTCATTCTTAACGGTGGAGGATTTATGGGTTCTCCATCGTGATCAACTACCACGCCTTCCCGTTCATCTATACATCCGAACATGAAAGTTCACAATTTTTGACTATATTCGGGAAGGTGGTTTAAGAGGTCCAAGTCATTTGTTGGTGCATGGGGTATAGTAAGGCATCTCATTTTCTATTTATGCATGATACCTGGGAAATAGCTTATAGGTCTAGCTATTCTCAAGACATGGTGTAGAGGTGTCATGGGTCTTATCGGGACACAATCAACATAGCCTTCCAACCATTTGGGTCGGAAGAAGGCAGCCATCTTAGTGATGGTACCTGGAAGCACACATAAAGCTCTATTTGAAAGGACAACATAAAAAATAGTATTTATAAGTCTAAAGCATATTTGATAACAAGGTTCATTACTTTGCAATTCATATAAAAGTTGGCACATGTTATCATCAACTCTAGAAGGGTTCTTATAACCAAAGATGTTAGTTGCCATCCATATCAAAACGAGAGCTTGATTATTACAAAATTGATTTGTGTCTAGTGTTCCGCTATTACCTTCTACACATGGTGATAAAATCTGAGAAAACTTAAGCATATCATACACGGGTTTATTGGAGTTATACGACTTTTCCATCATATAAATGTGATTTTCATAAAAAGTGTGTGGTATACCTAAAGATTAACCAATCATACCATACATATAAAATATCTCCATGCATTCTAACATAAAAGCCAGGTTTTTCTTCACTATGCACTGTTTCAATATTCCGATAAAATTCTCTAATAAAAGATAGTGAATAAGTCTCACTACCCGAGTACAAGAGATTTGTCCATTCCATGTTGCTAAGTTTTGCAGAGAAGTAACTCCCCCATGGAGAATTCATTAAGTCCTTATAGCCACGTTTGGGAACAATGTTCCAATACATAGCATGTCTACAAACCGGGGGTTTGAATTCTGGATGTTCATTAAGAAACTCAATTATTTTAGCAAAACGGAGTAAACGTTTTTCTCTTGTATCGGGGTAAGAGATATCTATGATTCTATCCATGATTTCTAGTCTAAACAACTTAAAACAAGTATTGAAGCACTTAAAGAAGTTTTGGAGTACGTACCTGCAATGCCGGAAGAACCTGTAAAAATATGCAAAAAAATTTCAAGTTTCTGTGAAACTCGCGTGGGGCGAGTTGACAGAGTCACCGTACTCGCGTGGCGCGAGTTAGTTAGTATAGACAAAAAAAATTTCTTCGATATTTTGGGTTTCACTTGCCTTGTATGTTCAAACAACTTATTCTAAGATATGTGAAATAGTTTTGGGTCGACCTATAGTTATAAACTTGTGGTTTTGGACTTCGATTTGGTTTAGAATTCAATTTTGTCCAAAACTCCAAGTTTAAGTCCAAACTGCCTTTGGAGTGTTCTAGGTCATCCAAAATACTTCAAAACCTATTTATAATTGTTTTAGGACTCTTAGAAACGAAAATTGGAGTCCTAACCCTAGTCAAACACCTATTTCGCCCAAATTAGGGTTTTTAGGGATTTAGCCAATTTTTCATGGAATTTCAAACTTGTACAAGTGGAATTCATAGCACTAGGATATTTTTCACCCCCAAACAAAATGTGTTTGCATGTAAACATGTAAGTAAGTGTGTGGGAATATAAAATTTGCTAAAATGCTAAAATAACACAAAATGTACAAACTTCATTTCATTAAAAATTTCATCATTTGAATACATGAAAACAAAGTTTTGCAACATATAAAGTAAATACACAATCTTAAACATAAATTAAACTAAAAACTTACTTAGACTCGATCTTAGTCATGATTAACATAAAACAAACTAATTACTATTACTAATACTACTACTACTAATCACTATCCTCATCTTCATCCTCCTCATCCTCACTTGAGGTTGGCCCTTCACTCTCTTCGACCTCGGGCATCAGTGTAGGTCCCATGAGATGCTCCTTAAGGTCCGTCACATCCATTTCCAGGTGGTCAATCCTTTTATTGAGCGTTTTGAATTGGTTAGTGACGCTTGTATGCATGTGAGCCATCGCCGTCATGAGGACTCTACCGATGGCATTGGGATCGGTGATCCCATCGAGACGAGAGAGCTCTAGCGGATTTTGCCCGTCCGCTTGCACATCTTGCCTTTGGCGTTCCCTTCTTGCCTCCTCCATGTCTCCTTCAAACCAAAGCAGCCTCACACACCTAAACTTCATGGAATGTGAGACATGCATCCTCTCTAGACGGATGAAGTTCCCCTGGGGCAATGGAAGTCTCCATACCCGGGTCCAAATATTTGTAATGAGGACCGGGAAAACGACTTTAGTGTATTTGAGCTTGGAGTTGGTAAGGGTGTTATAGAGTAGGCGGATGATGCAAAATCGGCGGTTTGTGGTTTGGAGTTGCCAAAGGATGTGAGCAATGAGGCGGTTTACATCCGTTGGCTTGGTGGTGCCAAGGATGTTGGAACCAAGCCAATACACTACCATTGCTTGATTCCGGCGGAGGGAATTAAAGTCAATGCATGAAGAACCACTCTTGACCCTTCATTCTATGGTCATGAGTAGTGTGATATGGGGGATATCATGGATGGGGTTTTGAAGATGGGGGTTTCGGATGATGGGGATGCCTAATGCCCTACGGATGGTGTCATGGTCAAGAACGTGCTCACCTCCGGCGTAGGGAACGAACCAATCACCGTCGTTGATCCTCTGCAACCTGTCGTAGAAGATGTCTATGACGGTTGGATGCCACTAGTCCTCCTTGCGGCACAGCAGTTCCTTCCACCCCCGTGTGCGTATTTCCTTAAGGAAAAATTTCTTGCACATGGGGTCCTTCATCACCTTCCGGTAAGACATCTCAGGCAATACTTTCCTTCCACCATTGATAGTCACTAGAGCCATTAGATAGTGAATGAGAGATGAATAAATGAAGAAAAGGTGAAAACTGAAAAAAATGTCCATATTCTGAGTTACTCGCGTGGCGCGAGTTCAGACAAGAAGAGAGGTCGCGTGGGGCGAGTTCGACTGGAACGACAAAAAAATTCAAATTTCGATTTCTTTCAATATGATTCGCTTCAGGCGAGTTGGAGGTCATGTGGGGCGATCGAAATAGAAGAAATTTTGAATAGAACTTGAGGGTTTGGTCGAAATTTGAGAGAGAAAAGAGAGAGAGATGAAGAACTATGAAAACCTAGGAGAGAGAGAGTGAGTTGGGTTTTTTGAAAGTTTGTTGGAAGTGAAGGGAAGTGGGGTTTATAAAGGGGTTTAAGGGAATGTGAAAGGGTATGTTTAGTGTATAAACACAATGTTTCAACTTCTAACCACTAACTTTCTTCATTAACTCATGAATGCATCAACCAAGAGACTCTTCACTTGTCTTCCCCAAACGATACGACGCTCCCTCAATCGTTTATTGACGTGGTTCCACGTGAGAATACACTGTTTGATCGTCAAACGACGTTTTGTCCGAAAACTGGCCTTTTCCCGCGTTATAACTTTTCGGAGTAGAAACACTTCTTCATCATCAGCGCTTAATTTTTTGTCTTTAGTTAGACACAAGGGTGACATGCAAGATTATAAAGCGCATTTATCATCTAAATATACCGGCATTATTAAATCTACCATTTCCACATCCTTAGTCGGTAGTTCCAAGTAGGGTTTCACACGGTGACCATTTACTTGGAACACAACACCGTCTTTTGGATTTTCTAGCTCTATAGCACCACATTGTAAAACCTTGTAACAATAAAAGGTCTGGACCACCTAGTCTTAAGCTTACCAGGGTATAAGTGTAGACGGCTTCTATAAAGTAACACTTTTTGTCCTACATGAAATTCTTTCCTTAGAATTTTTGCATCATGCACCCTTTTAGTTTTCACTTTGTAATCTTTTGCAAGATCGTAAGCGTCACTACAAATTTCATCTAGTTCATTAAGTGTTAACTTCCTATTTTCACCGGCTTCATCTATATCAAAATTTAACTTCTTGATAGCCCAATAAGCTTTGTGCTACACTTCAACGGGTAAGTGACACGGCTTGCAAAAAACAAGTCTATATGGTGACATACCAAAGGGAGTTTTAAAAGCCGTTCGGTAAGCCCATAGAGATTCTAAAACACGGTCACTCCAATAACTTCATTCGGGGTTCACCGTTTTTTCCAAAATACGCTTAATCTCTCTATTGGATACCTCAACTTGCCCCGAAGTTTATGGATGATAAGGTGTAGCTATTCTATGTGTGATACCATATTTTTCACATAGGTTCTCAAAAGACTTGTTGCAAAAATGTGATCCTTGATCACTAATGATGGCTTTGGACATCCCAAACCTTGAAAAAATATTTTCTCTCAAGAATTGTGTTACCACCTTTTTGTTATTTTTCATAGTTGGGATAGATTCAATCCATTTTCAAACATAGTCTACCGTGACTAGGATGTATAGAAAACCTTTGGAAGGGGGAAACCGTCCCATGAAGGATTGAAGATAGAAAATGTCAACCACCAAAATGTATTTTTGTGGCATCTCATTCCTTTTTGAAATTTTTCCTAATTGTTGACAACGGTGGCAATTTCGGCAATAAACATTAGCATCATGATACAACTTTGGCCAATAAAATCCACTTTGTAAAACTTTAGCCGCCGTTATATTTGCATTTAAATGTCCAACACATGCATGGTCACGACAAAAAGTCAAAATGTCAACTTGTTCCTAATTTGGAACACATTTTCGAATTATTTGGTCCGGGCTGTATTTAAACAAGTAAGGCTCATCCCAAAAGTAATATTTTATCTTAGATTTGAATCTTTCTCTTTCGTCCTTACTCCAATGGGTAGGTATATGCTCGGTTACGAGATAATTAACTATGTCCGCATAACATAGAGTTTCTAAGATAGAAAATATTTCTTCATCCGGAAAAGTGTCACTTATCTCACTTTTTTATTCATTTTCCAAAGTTAGCCTACAAAGATGATCGACCACCACATTTTCACATCCTTTCTTGTCCTTTATTTCCAAAGAGAATTCTTGCAAGAGTAACACCCATCTTATTAACCTTTGCTTAGCTTCCATTTTCGATAGAAGATACTTAAGAGCGGCGTGATCAGTGAATATAGTTGTTTGGGAACCAATTAAGTATTGTCTAAACTTCTCTAAGGCAAAAACAACGGCCAACATTTCCTTCTCGGTTGTTGTATAGTTACGTTGAGCATCATTCAACGTCTTACTAGCATAATAAATTACACTAGGCACATTGTTTTTCCTTGGTCCTAAAACTGCACCAACGGCATAGTCTGAAGCATCACACATCAATTCAAACGGTAGAGACCAATCCGGAGGTTGGTTTATCGGAGCGGTGGTCAAAGAGGTTTTTAATTGCTCAAAAGATGACACACATTCCTCATTAAACTCAAAAGGTGTGTCCTTCATCAAGAGATTAGTGAGCGGGCGGGATATCTTGGAAAAATCCTTAATACGGTAAAAACCGGAATGACCTAGAAAAGCTCTAATGTCTCTAATGGATTTAAGAATTGGAAGGGAGGATATAACCGATAACTTAGCTTCATCAACTTCAATTCCTTTAGGTGTGATGACATGTCCAAGGACTATTCCCTTAGTGACCATAAAATGATATTTTTCCCAATTCAACACTAAGTTCTTCTCTTCACATCGAATGAAAACTTGCTCAAGATTAGATAGACATTGGTCAAACGACACTCCATAGATAGAAAAATCATCAAACAATTCCATGAATCTTTCAACCATGTCACTAAAGATGTGTAACATACACCTTTGAAAAGTTGCGGGTGCATTATATAATCCAAAGGGCATTCTCTTATAAGCAAACGTTCCAAACGGACAAGTGAAAGTTGTCTTCTCTTGGTCTTCGGGAGCTATAGGAATTTGATTATAACCCGAATAACCATCTAAGAAACAATAAAAAGAATGTCCGGCCAATCTCTATAGCATTTGATCCATAAAAGGCAAGGGAAAGTGATCCTTTCTAGTGACATGATTTAGACGCCTATAGTCTATATACACTCTCCACTTGGTTGGTGCTCTTGTTGTGATCAACTTATCCTCTTCATCTTTCAAAACAGTGAAACTGGCTTTCTTAGGAACCACATGTATTGGACTACCCCATTTACTATCGGAGATATGATAGATTATTCCGGCATCAAGTAGCTTAAGAATCTCACTCCTTACAACATCTTGCATTATGGGATTTAGACATCTTTGAGGTTCTCTCGAAGTTTTGGCGTTCTCTTCTAAGTAGATATGATGAGAGAAAACCTCGGGGTCAATACCTTTTATGTCATCAAGCGACCATCCGATTGCTGAGCGATGTTTTTGAATAACATCGATTAATTTTTTCTCTTGCTCGGGTGATAGGCTAGATGAGATTATAATAGGATCTTTATCCTCCTCGTCTAAATGTACATATTTAAGTTCCGAAGGTAAGGGCTTAAGTTCTAGACTCGGTGGCGTGGGAATCAAAGTTTCACTTGGCTCGGTTTCCACCTCACAAACTTCTAGAGGAGTATCAACTTCATTATTTTGGATGTAAGAGATGCTTTCAACATTGTTATTATTAAGATGAGTGAACTCATTACAAGTTCTCACCACATCCTCATCGATAAATTCCCAATTACTGTCTTGTATGTTGGAAACTTCTTCCGATTGGGATGTATCTAGAGGTTGTTGTAACATCTTAAAAATGTTTACTTCTATCCTTAAATTTCAAAAAGTTAAGAGAATCGATCCGTTTCTACAATTAATTAAGGCATTAGCCATAGCTAAGAAAGGTCTACCAAAAATAATTGGTGCAGAAACATCGATAGAGTGTTGAGTATCTAAGATCACAAAATCAACGGGATAGTAGAAATCTTCAACCTTAACCAAAACATCCTCCACGACTCCTTGTGGGTATTTGACACAACGGTCGGCTAATTGAAGCGACATCCTTGTCGGTTTCAACTCTTTTAACCCAAGCTTTTGGTACAAGTAGTAAGGGAGTAAGTTTACACTAGCTCCCAAATCTAAGAGTGTCGTACCATGAAATCCATCACCTAGTGTGCAATTTATTGTTGGTCTCCCCGGATCTTTGTACTTTACAATTCCATTTTGCTCGACGAAAGAGGGCAATTGCTCAGTAAAAAACGCTTCCTTAGGTATATTAGTTCGCCTTTTAACAATGCATAACTCTTTCAAGTATTTAGTGTGTTGAGGCATATTTCTAAGGGCGGTGAGAAAAGGTATATTAATGTGTAGATTTTTAAAAATTTCCTTTACCTCATTGAATTGTTCCTCTTTGTCGGGACCTAAAGGTCTATATGGATAAGGGACTTTAGGTATGTATCTTCTTACTTCTTTTTCTTTTTGTTTATCTTTCTCATTACTTTTAGAAGTAGAATTATCTTTTGGAAAAGTGGAGACATTATCCGCTTGAATGTTACTAGGTGGATTTTCAACATCAACTATCGGGTTACTTGAGCTAGAAGTGACATTTCTAGAGTTAGAATGTTTATCTATGTCATCTTCGTTTGGCATGACTACTTTATTATTGTATTCATTTCCTGAGCGTAAAGTAGTTATAGCCTTAGCTTCTTCTCTTTGAACCGACGGATTACTTGTCGAGACTTCAAAGACTTTTTGAATTGGTTTTGGGTTTTGAATAGGTTGTCCCGGAAATTTTCCTTTCTCTTGTTCGGCATCTATTTTAGCAACTTTATGTTCAAGTCTTTCAATGATTTTATTTTGATTCATTTGTTGTTCAAGTATCTTCATTAAAAGAGCTTCATAATTAGTCTTTGGTTGCTCGGCCTTTTCTAGATTTCGCACTGGAGGTTGATTAGCTTCATTGTTATTTCTATAACCTTGAAAGTTGTTGTTTTGTCTCATATATCCATTTGGGTTTCTATTCATTGTATTTCCTTGAAAGTTTTGTGGGTTTTGATTAAACGGTCTAGCATTGTTTTGATTACCCCATCGAAAGTTTGGATGATTACCCCTTGTTGGATTGTTTGAGTTACCTTGAAGTGGAGCATTGTTTCTAGTATCCCAAATACCGTTAACTTTCCTCATTGTGATCATTTCCATTACAAACTTGAAACAATTCATTAACGTTTATGATGGTGTTTGGTTGGTTACTTTGTAAGGAGAGAGCTTCAACTTTCTTAGCTAGATTTTGAATTAAAGTTTTTACTTCTCCGTCTTGTTCCATTTTAGCCGTAGGTTTAATTTCATAGACTCCAGGGATAGGGTTAGGTGAGTTTCCCCAATGTTGAGAATTTTCACCAAGTCTTATAAAAAAGTCATTAGCTTGTGTTGCGGTTTTACTAAGAAATTGCCCTTCATTCATAGATTCCACTAAACCACGAGTCGTAGGGTTTAGACCATTGTAAAAGCACTGAACTAATGTTTCCAGAAGGATTTTATGATGTGGACATTGTAACTGCAACTCCCCAAATCTTTTCCAAGCTTCGAAGAATTCCTCCGTATGCTTTTGTCTAAAAGTTTGTATCTTGTTTCTCAACTCTATTGTCCGGGACATGGGATAGAACTTAGTAAGGAATTTTATGTTCAACTGATCCCAAGTGCAGATAGAGTTTCCGGCTAACGAGTGTAACCATTGAGATGCTCTGTCATTCAGAGAGAACGAGAATAACCTTAAACGAATACCATCAACGCCAAGCCTAGTTTCATTAAAAGTTAAGCATATTTGGATGAATTGATGTAAGTGAGTATAAGGGTCTTCTCGCCCACGACCAGAGAACTTCGGCAACATGTTGATGATGCCATAGTGAAGTTTGAAATCAGCTCCATCTTCAAGCGCAGGCAGAACAATGCAATTAGGATGTCCGGTAGATAAGGGAGCAAAAAGATCACGAAGTGGCCTTTCAGGGTTGGCCATTTCAATAGGATGGATCAAGTTGCTACTATCGGAATCTAATTCAAAAGCACTATTTGTTAAGCCTAGAGGACTATTATCAAGATCGAAATCTATCGGATTCACCTCTAACTTACTAATAACCAAAAGAGTATACCTAATACCAGAGCGTAAAAGCATATACCAAGGTGTTGATATCGGGTCTTTTGGTGCGTACCCTTTACCAACTTATTATCAGAACTAAGCTTAGTACACAAAGCAAACACTTCACACTTCTAATTATTGAAAATTAAACCTCTTACGTGAGATTCGAGGTGCTAAGAGTACACGTACCTTTTTCCCTCTTACACGCGCAAACGAGCAAATAATATTCAATATGGCAAAATACGGAATGTAAATACCTTAAAAGTGTTTGAAACACGTACCTTGGTCCAAAAACTTAAAATTCTGAAATTTTCAAAGTTTTTGGAAAATCCAAAAAAATTTGAATCTTCTGATCTACTCGCCCCGCGCAAGTTGAGAATACCTGACAGGTCGCGTCACGCGAGCTTCACAGAAATCCGAAAATTTTTGATTTTTCGATTTTTTATTTTTTTTTGGGCGGGCGGTGATGTGCGGTCTTGAATGTGTTGATTCACGTCTGAAAGTACCTTGGATCTTCTTAGAGAGGCAACGGCGCCAATTTGATATTACGGTTTTCCGGGAGTTAGCGCAACAGTGCCTTCCCATCAAACCTTTAGCAGTGCTAGCAAAACCAAACTAATCTGCAGAAACAAGTTAAGCCTACTAGCACTACTAAAAATACATCAAATACTATTTATATTTCCCTTAGTTTGACAACTAAACCAATCCAAATATTAGTGTAGAGGCAAGTATCGGGTATCGAATCCACTTTTTCCAAGAATTGGGTACTTCGACTACAAACAAGAAACAATTATGATTGATGATGTCGTTTATGGAGGAATTGAATGATTGTGGGGATTTGGTTGATTGAGAGTAATATGATTGAAGTAAAGAGAGTTCAAACAAAGTAAAGCAAACAAGAAATATAAAAGGTTGTGAATATGGAGAGAAAAGCGGGGTATTACTTCGTTTCATAGGTAAGCGTCCAAATTAACTACTCATGATTTGTTGATCATGCATCTAACTACAAACTCATAGACAAGCAATAATTCGTTGTGATGAGTTCGCTTGCTCTCGACCCAGGAACTCGACCTCAAGAAGTATTCAAGACCCTGTACCTCTCATCTCGATGCCGTCATGCAAGTAGTGAATCACACTTCTCTTTTTACAAATTGTTAACTACCTTCTCTCTCTCGATGCCAAGATATATTAACGGGCGTATGAGGCTCGAAAGTCTCTACTCATGCAAAAAGATCTCTCTTTTATTTATTATGAAGAACAAAGAGCAAAAACTATCCTATGTGATCAATCATAAAATAATTACCTTTCTAGCATGGTAAACAAGGAACACTTGTAGTAAATTCTTCTACTTACCTAATCCACTTGTAAAACCCCATGAATAGATTAGCTCATGGTGATTGTGGTGATGATCATGATGGTAGTAAAAGTAAAAGACATAATTAAAAGACAAGTATGTAAAGACAAGATATTAAATTGCATAAAAAGTGAAGATTTGATCAAAATATGAAGAATTTGAACTTGAAAAGTAAATAGACTTGTATTAAAACAAATGAAACTTCTTCTTCAACATAAAATAATGTAAAAACCTAATGATACTTCAATTTAAGATTAAAGTATAATGAATTTCGTGGCTCTCCTCTCCTTATAAAGGGAGGAGTCTAGATCTCCTTGAAAATTGTTAGAAAAGAGTTTGTATTTTGTTAGATAACTTGTAGGAAGCGTCTGGAACTGAAATTTGGTGGAGAGCTTGATCATGTCATGTGGAAGACTCAGTCAAAATATTGTGTCCAAATTCCTTCTATAAATACGATTACGAAGAAGCCCAATGGGACCAAAAATTGCTTTCAGAAACTGGGTCTGGCTGGTTTTGATGAGTCTTTTTGTCCTGATTCCATCTCTGTATTCTGCGATCTATCTTGACAGTCTTTAAGTAGGAAGTGAGAGCTTTCCAATGCCTATTTGTGCTTCGAAATCTGAGCTCTCTAACCCTTTCGTTTAATTGCGTCAAGTTGGCTAGTCGAAACTGCCTTTTTACCGCATTTTGCTTCCTTTTAGCTTTTCCGGGCGAAATGCACTTACAAACACGTAATTCTAACAATATCAAACATATCATATCACTTTATATCATAACTTGAGACAAATATACATGAGTTAAGGGGATATATTTACACTTTTGAGCTCTTATCAATCTCACATACAATAGCTACACTTTATCATCCACAAATTTCGGGGCGAGTTGAGGTATCCAATAGAGAGATTGAGGGTATTTTGGAAAAAACGGTGAACCCCGAAAGAAGTGATTGGAGTGACCGTGTCTTAGAATCTATTTGGGCTTACTGAACGGCTTTTAAAACTCCCATTGGCATGTCACCATATAGACTTGTCTTTGGCAAGCCGTGTCACTTACCCGTTGAAGTGGAGCACAAAGCTTATTGGGCTATCAAGAAGTTAAATTTTGATATAGATGAAGCCGGTGAAAATAGAAAATCAACACTTAATGAACTAGATGAAATTCATAGCGACGCTTATGATCTTGCAAAAGATTACAAAGTGAAGACGAAAAGAGTGCATGATACAAAAATTTTAAGGAAAAAATTTCATGTAGGACAAAAAGTGTTACTCTATAGAAGCCGTCTACATTTGCACCCGGGTAAGCTTAAGACTAGGTGGGCCGGACATTTTGTTGTTACTAAAGTTTTACAATGTGGTGCCATAGAATTAGAAAATCCAAAGGATGGAGTTGTGTTCCATGTAAATGGTCACCGTGTGAAACCCAACTTGGAACTACCGACTAAGGATGTGGAAATGGTAGATTTCATAATGCCGGTATACTTAGATGATGAATGTGCTTTATGATCTTGGATGTATGTTCATGTCTTGTTTGGGGGTGACATTCATATGTCACCCTTATGTCTAGCTAAAGACGTAAAATTAAGCGCTACTAGGAGGCAACCTAGGCCTTTTGTTTTATTTAGATAAGTTTTGCTTTAGTTTTTATAAAAAAAAAAGAAGTGGTTTTTATGCTCTCTTTACTCTAATAACTCGATCGCGTTATAATGGAGTTGGAAAAACAAGTTTTTCGCTTGCACGTCGTTTCACGTAGACGTTGCACTTGCTTGATGGATAATGGGACCATATAGGAATATGAGTCAAGGAGCATGGGAACGTGTAGAGAAGATGAAACAAAAATGGTTTAGTTGGTGGATGTGTGTGATTAATGGGGAGTTAGTGGTTGGGAGTTACCTTTTTACTTTATTACTAACTTGAAAACCTTTTCATCTTCCACCATCATTTCTATTTAAACCCCCTTTCTTTTCACTCAACTCACACCCAAAACAACTGTCTTCTCTTACTCTCTTTCTCTCTCTTAGGTTTTCATTTTTCAACCATTTCCTCTCAAAATTTCGAGTAAGTTAGAAAATTTTTGAAAAAAAAACTGGTTTCTGCTAAACTCGTCCCACGCGAGTTCCCTTCTCAAGCCAACTCGCCCCACGCGACATTCCCAGAAACACCAAATTTTTTTTTCAAATTTCGATTTTCATCTTCCTCCATGTTTTCATCCTCTTTTTCAATGGCTTTTGTTGAGATTCCTGGAGGAAGAAAGATTCTTTGTGAGAAATCCTTTAGGAAAGTCTTCAAAGACCCTCTAGTTCGTCCATTTTTCCGAAAGGAAATACGAATTAGGGGGTGGAAAAACCTTCTAGTCCGCAAATCCGACGAATGGCATCCCACCATTGTCGATATCTTCTACTCCAACCTCACCGTCCGCAATGACGGGACAACTTTCGTTTCATGCAAAACCCTTACCTTCAACACCCAATCCATGACATCCCACATATCACACCGAAGATGACGATAGAAGGGAAGGTGAAGAGAGGCTCTTCATGCATCGACTTCAAATCATTGAGGAGAAATCAAGCTATGGTGGCCTATTGGTTAGGTTACAATGTCCTTGGCACATCAAAGCCAACGGACGTTAACCGAACCATCGCCCACATCCTTTGGCAACTTCAAAGCAAGAACCGGAATTTCTGCATAGTCCGGATTCTCTACAACACCATCACCACCGCAAAGAGGGCGGTACTCCCGGTGCTCGTCACGAAGATATGGAGAACCATCTGGAGGTTGCCTATACCCGAGGGACAATACATAGCCCCCGCACAGATGATCCTCTCTAAGGCTATCCATTTGCAATGCGTAAAGAACGTATAGTGCGAGGGTGACATGGAAGAGGCCTTGAGGGAGAGGCAAAGGCAAGGTGTCCAAGCCGATGGGCAAGAACCCCTAGAGCTCTCACGTTTAGATGGGATCACGGATCCCAACGCTATTGGGAGGGTGCTCATGACGGCCATGGCCCACATGCATCAAAATGTGGTCCACCAATTCCAGATGCTCAACAAGAGGGTTGACAACTTGGACATGGATCTCACCGATCTAAAGGAACATGTGATGGGGCCAACCCCAATGCCAGAAGTGGAAGAGAGTGACGGTCCTACAACTAGTGAGGACGAGGACGATGAGGATAGTGATGAGGACGAAGAGTAGAGTAGAGTAGTTGTAACTTTAGTTTTTAAGTTTTTAATGGTTATAAGTTTGAGTCTAAGTTATAAGATTGAGTCTAAGTTATAAGATTGAGTCTAAGTCTTTAAGATCGAGTCTTAATTTGTTTTTACTTTATTTTTGCTTTTGTATATTTATTTTGAATCAAATGTTGCAATTTTCATTTCTTGTATGTAAATGATGAAATTATTCAATGAAATGAAGTTTTGTATACAAATGTGTATTTTTAGCTTTCTAAATAATTTTACATTCCCGCACACTCATTTACTTGTTTAAGTGCAAAGATTCCATGGAATGCATGTGTACAAAGTTGTAAATTCAATGGAAATTCGAAAAAGCCCTAAAAACCTTAAAAAGCCCTAATTTGGGTCAAATACATGTTGGACCAGGGTTAGGACACCAATTTTCGTTTCTAGAAATCTTAATACACTTATGGATAGGTTTTGAAGTATTATGGATGACGTAGAACACTCCAAAGGCAGTTTGGACTTAAATTTGGAGTTTTGGACAAAATTGAATTCTAAACCAAATCGAAGTCCAAAA
>JABWDY010005987.1:43169-53470 GCA_013358455.1 Thalictrum thalictroides | reverse complement strand
AAAAAAAAAAAACATATTTCTGATCGAAAGCCGTACTTCGCAAAATAGGAAAGAGTTTAGCATAAGAATATTTTAATTTAACTTTGCAAAAGAGTAAAGAGAGGAAGTTAAGCTCTACAACTGAACTTCACATTACTATAAAGGACGAATCCAGGGGGGTGCAAAGTTCACACTTTTTCATTAATTTTAATATGATTCTTGCATAAATATTAAAATTTTAGCAAAAATATCAAGAATCGCACCCCCAAAATTTTGGCATATAGGTTACATGTAACTCTGCACCCCCCAACTCAGATTCCTGGATCCGTCCCTAATTACTATAGTACACACAAGACATATATGGGTAGATTCATATGGCAGAAGAGGGTTTCTTGCATAACCATGTTAGAGGGATAACTGTATCATGCCTGAGAATATTCTGAAACATAAAATAGTAGATTGACAGTTCAGCGAAAATTTCTTGAACTTACCCTGCTGAAAGCTCATCATCGAATATGACAGTTTCTACATCTAGGGAATGAATTGCATTCTTGATTTCTGTGACTTTTCCAGATCCAATGTATGTCCTCCCATTCGGTGTAACAAGTCTGCACAATACTTCCTAAATATTAGAAAGCGAAAGGAAATAAAGAAAAGATACTACCTGCCACTAATGAAATCAAAATATGTTTAGATGAATACATGCAATCAAGTGTTAACCTACAAGAAAAATCAACTGATAGCATGACTAAACATCTCGTTGCATGTGGTAAAAGTTCAATCACTTCATGACCTCTCAAGAAGTAGAAGACCAGTAGAAAGACAGTGTTTCAAATATATAAAAAATGAACAGAACAAAAGGTATATAAGAGCAATAACATTTGACACAAAAACTGCTTTTTGCCACATAGATGGCGCATATGATTTTGGATATGCTTTCTATTCCTTTGGTGCAAACAGTTGAAAGAGATGAAGGATGTACCTTTTCGACGCATTACCCTCATCAGGGAATCTTTGTGATGTGGCAATCGAGATAGGACTGGGCATGTTTATGTGTTTATTTTTGCTTGTTGCTTACGCAGGATACAGTGTCCTACTTTCTACTACATCCCTAATTATATATTAATGGTATTGATAGTTTACAACTTCACAAATAAATCTGTAGTAAGTAGTAACAAATGTCTTTTGCTGGGCTAGTAACACACATTATCACTTTAACTTTGACTTTCACATGCAACTATGCAAGCATAACATCCTTTAAGAATAAGCAATAATATGGGAGATATAGCATGAAACAACAAGCAATAGCCAATAACTCAATTCAAATTTTAAGCGGTAATATTGCAGCAAAAATGCTTGCCTTGCTACGACAAATACAAGATGAAGAAACTCCAGAAGCTAAAATTTGTGCAAGTTTGTAGTACAGTTTCTACATCATATATACACTGTCGTATACTCGTATTAACAATAAAAATGTCATTTATAACTCATAAACTGTCTCTCGAGTAAGCATAAATTCCCTCAAAGGTATTTCATTTTCACAAAGTAATTTAAACAACACAAAACTATTATATGAACTAAACTTCCTATCATAGACAAACTAACATGCTATACATCTCATATGGACTTCTGTCAACCTTTTTAATAACCAGAGCACTCACTTCTGGAATGAAGAACCAACAACCATAAGACCTGCAGTATCAGCTAACTGAGCTAACTCTTTAAGTGATTCTTCAATTCCAAATGAGACCTCTTGATCACCTTTCCTCTCAACAGCAACAAGGTAACACTTTTCAGCATATATCTAGAACAATTTGAACCACCATTACACATCATAAGTATAATAAAACGCTCAAATGACTGAAATAATTAAATAAAACCTAACCTCTCTTCCATTTCGCAATATAAATCTCCTATTTTCATCATCATCTTCTTCTTTCCTTTTCGATGATGATGATGAAGTTTTAAACGAAGTTGAAGCTTTCTCCTCTTTTTTTTCTTCTTCTTTAAACTCCAAACCTCCATTTGTATTACTTTCAATCACTTCGTCATTATCATCATCAATAGGAACTGGATTCTGAAGTGACAAAGATGATACTTGCGAAGATTCGAGATCTTCTCTAAGAACTCTTAATAAATTTGTTTTTCTTTGGTGAACGATTGGAGTAGAAATTGATTGAGTTCCTTTCAAATTTCTTTGAAGAAGAAGATTGAAGAGAGATGATCGTGTTGAAGAACTAAAGATAGAGGAAGAAGAAGAACAGCAACAGTTAACTGTCATGATAATAGATTTGGGTAAGAAAGAACGAAAACAGTTCAGTGGACAACAAGTTTTGTATAATGGATTGGGTTTAATGGGCTGGGTCTAATGTCGGATCCAATCGATGGTTAGCCCTAGAGTATATAAAAGTTAACACGTCGGTCGTCAGAGAAGAGACTAGAGAGAAGAGTTCGGTGGAAACGAAATACAATTGAAGCAGCTCTTTATAAAAACTCCACCGTTCTTTTTGTTTGACAAAATAAAGTTTCCACCTTTATCTTTCTCTGTTAACCATGGAGGGTAGACCAGATAATTTTAGAGAACCATGTCCAGATAGAATCATTGATGATATAGGTGGTGCTTTTGGTATGGGATCAGGAGGTGGAGCAGTATATCATTTCATAGTAGGAGCAAGAAGATCTGAAAAAGGTCAAAAATTTGCAGGTGGTTTTCAAAATACAAGAATGTTTGCACCTAGAACTGGAGGTGGTTTTGCAGTATGGGGTGGTTTGTTTTCTACTTTTGATTGTAGTATGGTTTATCTTCGTCAAAAAGAAGATCCATATAATTCAGTTGTTGCTGGTGCTTTAACTGGTGGATTACTTCAGATCCGTCAAGGTGCTAGAGTTGCTGGAAAGTCTGCTTTAGTTGGTGGTTGTCTTCTTGCTCTTATTGAAGGAATGGGGATAATGATTAGTAAATTAACAACACCATCTGCGGAAATGCAGCAGCAGATGGCATATGGTATGCCGCCACCGCAGCAGATGCCGATGCCCCAGCAAGGTGGAGGGTATTATACTACGCCTCAGCAAGCTGGAGGGTATTATCCGCCCCAGCAAGCTGGAGCATATTTTCCTACCCCACAGCAGCAGAGAACTGAAGAGGGGAGTTTGAGTTCTTGGATTGGGGGATTGTTTGGTGTTGGTGAAAAGAAGCAAGAAACAATGGGTGGCGATATTAAAAATGAAAGCTTGGATGATTTTGTTAAACCTAGTGCAGGTTTGGAGAGTGAAGGGTCTCCTTCTTGGCTTGGGGGTATGTTTGGTGGTGGAAAGAAGAAAGATAAAGCTGAGGTTTTGGAGAGTTTTGATACTCCAAGTGCACCTATACCTAATTTTGACTATAAATGAGGAGGTTTTGCTTTTGCTGGACACTATGTTGGGGTAAGAGTAAGTGAAGATTGCTCCTTTTTTATTTTAGATGTTGTAGAAACTATGTTTGGAACTAGTGTCAAGCTGAAGTTCAATAAGTGTAATTTCACTTATATGTATGGTGATGCTAGGTATTTATCTTAGCTTGAATTTAAGTTTTGTTACAGTGTGAATGCCTTTTTTAAATGTTGATTGTTTAGATTGATGATATTGTGTGCTTTGTTCTAGCTCAAATCTGTTTTCGTTTGTCATCCATGTTGAGACTTGAGAGTGGACCTTAATGCATATAAATTCATAATCACTGGTGATCAATTGTAGTCGACTCAATTTGTATTGAACTTTAACCTTAGAGTAATGTGAATTGTAGATATTCTGGTTTGGTGTTATGACATGATCATCTATTGATCTGTGTTTATGGAAACATTATGACGCTTTGGGAACAGTGTAAAAGTTGTGGAAATTGTTGATGTTCTGCTTTTGAGAATATACGATTTGAAACCAAAGTGTGAAGATGATGTTACAAAAATATCAAGCAAAACCAAAAACAATGAGAAGGTGTTAAGTAATGAAAAGCATAGAATGAATAGGGTAGGTGCCTCGGCTCAATACGATAAAATATGGTGGCAGGTTCAAAGAGTTTATTCTTTCTAGTTTTTATACAGAATCTATAACCAAGCGGTAAGGAGGACTTACTGTCGACATTGATTATGCGTCAAATGTTGAATCATTGTTGTATTGATCAACCGGTTCTTGTTGAAGTGAAGACAAGGTTTTTGCATAGATCATTGAATTCACACTTATGCAGTGATAAAATTTCATGGGGAAGCTACAGTTTGCTGCCAACAAAGTTGGAAGATATCTCTTATCCGAGTAAAATTTGGAAAGCTTGAAGGAGTGAAAAAAAGATTATGAATGCTAGAAGATTTTAAGATCGGACAGGAGGAACATAGGAACCGATTGAGAGAAGCGGGATAGTAGTTATTAATCTAAAACTAGCAATTTTTAGATGCCATCAACAATTACCTCAAAGTTACAACCTCCCAAGTCTTGCGTTCAACACTTTCCATACTGAAAGAAGTGGGATGGTAGGAACCACTGAGAGAAGCAGTATATTAGGTTGATCTAAAACTAGCGATGTTCAGCACTATCAACAATTACCTCAAAGTAACAACCTCCAAATCTTGCCTTCAACATTTTTCATACTGTCAGGAAGAAATACTGAAATAGTCACTTTTATGCAGTTTCCTTCCGGGTGAAGCCTGCTAGAAGAAATGACCTCATAACCATGTAAGAGCATTAAAAAAAAAAATAGAGACTGTAGAGGAAACGCAGGTGGTTGTTCTCTTCTTTAGCATAGAGCACTAGCACGTAGAAGTTCCTTTGAGATTGGGTGATGAAAAATGATTTCAGGAGTCGTGGAATCCAACTTTAGCAATTAAAGACTTGCTTACATACTGTTTATTTTGCTTAATTCTTGTGGTTTAGTCACTATAAATCGTGGATTCCAACTTTAGCATTCAAAGACTCTACAGACTGTTTATTTTGCTGAACAAAATCAATATGAAATATACTCCTACATAACTTTTGGTATATCGACTAACCTACTGGTTCGCAGTAGTAGTTATATCCAACTTTTATTGGAGGGTACAGGCTACCAGTATCTGAATGTAATGAGTTGTCAGATCCTGACTTATGTTGTAGATACTCTATGTTGTTAGCAATGATGTACTGTGCCATACTGTGGCCTTTGTGTCTGTTATTTAGGTTTTCAATTTTATTGAGGGGTTTCTTTATTGAGGGGCATCTTGTATTGTATAACACTATAACTTGGTACACTGGACACTGGTTATGTTGCAGTAAGGAGGAGATCAGATTTAGTGTTGCTTATGATTAGTTTTTACAAGAGGTTGTTTCACGTGATTTTGGCACCTCTAGGACTCGATGAGTCATGCATTTCAAGTTAAAACTAATATTGTACTTTCGTTGTTGTTTCAGACATTGAGACAAGGGAAGTAGTTTTAGTTCTGATGACTAACAATTCGATGATTATGTAACTACCCGTAGGTATTACATTCCCTTTTCAATTTGAAGATTTTAATCTTGTTGTTGAAAGGTTAAATAGTGTTTTAAGTTTTAACTTAAATATGTGTTCTTGATATCCTTGTGTTTAGAATATCCCTTGAAAAGACTAGTTTCTATTCTTCTCGTGATAGATAGTTCCTTCTGATATATGCAAGTGTAACTGTCATTTTTGACCTCTAGTGGACTAATTGAAAATCTGCGTAATTGAGTCCTCTGATTCGATTGAAAGGTACTGATATTTCCATCTTTTTAATTTCCTAGCAAGTTCCTGGGTGGTAAATATGGTTCTGAAAAAAATGGTAAAGATAATTTTATTGGTGAGAATGGTTTCTAGCAACCTTCTGGGTGCTAAAGATGGTTATGCTGTTAAAGATTAAAATTGTTACTCACCCATAAATATTTTCTGAAGGATTATGGGTTCAAATGCAGAAGTACTCGAATTAAATATTTGATTTTTTTTTTTTATTTGCTATGAATAAAATTGTGTAGGTCATGTCCTCAAACTTATCTCTATGGCATGACTTCATTTTGCGAGGGTGAAAAGCTATGCCAAATATATATGATGCAGGATCATTTTTGTTCTTGTATACAGTTTACTGACAGGATAGGTGCTGGTAAACTAGTACTTATTATTAGTAGTTTTCGTATTGTTTTTCACTGCTTTGTGTTGGGGTCGAATCATCTATCACTCTGATAGATATCTTGCAAGTTGGCTATCTGGGGGAGAGCGGGTTGGACACACCCCTAGGCTCCTTCAAATTGCATGACTGGTTGTGCACCCCTGGCTTTTCAAATTGCATGACTGGTTGTGCAACCCTGGCTTTTCAAATTGCATGACTGGGCCAACATTGGCATGGATGGAGAACCCTTAAGGGCTAAACTTGTGAATTGATGGATGATTGCTGTTCAAATTGTTTTGTTCTTCTCTTTTTGGTTGATACATACAGCTATATTAGTCTGTTTATCTCTCGTATAGGACTGTGCCTTTAACCATTGAATCCTAGTCAACTAGTACGAGTACCTTGCACAGTGGTGATGTGGATGCTCTAAATCTGGTTGGAAGATAGAAGGTATAATTGAAGGATGAACTATAACTTTTTTTTATCCTCACCAAACATGAAGGATGAACTATAGCTCTTTTCTTTGGTTTGCTGAAAATCATTTACAGCTTTATTTCCAGGAATGCAGTACAGCAAGCCTAACATATCAGGTCTTGAGGCAAAGTGAAGAAGGACTGAAATGTGTTTCTTTTCATTGCTTTCATGGCTTGTAGTCTTGTAATGACAAAGTACATATTGAAGTATATTTCAACTCAAACAACAATTATATTCACTAAATTGGCGCGCTGCAGTGAAACCTGCAAAGTGAGTTCTAATACAAATTCCTTTTTCTTTCCCATCACTAACCCTTTCATGCCCCTAAAAAAAGAACTGAGAAAAAAGAAGTTCAACCTTGCCTTCTGGATGGTTTAAGTAAGTTCAGGACATTTTCATACACAACAAACGTTATTGAAGAAGCAGGGAGATTTTTCAGTAGGTTTGGCATTAAACCCTTGTAGAACCCACGAAAGCCTTCAAACCTGGAAAAGGCAGAAAAGGATATGCATGTTATCAATTTCTGAACTAATGTTGCATTACCATATTGACCGCAATGTGTGATATTGAAAGAACTATAGCTTAGTCTCAATAAGAAATTGAAACTGGTGCATGAAGAATATGCAGGAAGGAATACTCTTGTAATATTTCCGAATTAAAGTTGCATTACCATATTGGTGATCCATATGTGTTGCATTGAAACAAGTAGCTTCAGTAACATATTGAAACAGGTGCATGGAAAAAATTTGCAATTTCATATTTTGGTTCGTTAGAGCAATATATGTGCTTAATCAGTTCTCCACTGGAAATGTCCTTTTGTAAGCATATATGCAAAGGGACTAAATGAAAACAACTTGGTCATTTAACTTGACTTGCCATGTCAGCTTTAGCTATGCCGAAAACTAACATGCGTGGGAGAATCATGCAATCAAGGTTGAAGAATGTAAAATAGGTACTGTAAGAATGTAAAACTAACATATCCTTTGAAACCATCGATACAAAATTATATCTTAGAATTCCTCACTTCCCTGGGAAAACTCTTCTGTTCTAAACAATATTTATGCCTAGCAATTATGAGACTGCATACATGTAATGGCATGAATAAAAAAAAAATGTGATTCATGCTGATATGAGGAATCTCACCTTATGGTGTCCTTGAGAACATGCCAGCTATCGCTATACTTTTGGATCCCACTTATACTGGGCCGTTGCTGCAAATAAAGCAATATATCGATCATTAGAAAAGGCCAGAGGTGAAAGAAAGAAGCTTCACCAGATTGCTCACTGGAATTACAATTTGGTTGCTTGGTGGTAGTACAGTGTTCTGTTTTTCCCTAGAGCCCAGCAATGATTTGTAGTACTGGCATGCTCTTTTTATGGAGCCAAGAGTTCAACAAGTACAGAGTAGGAAAGAAAATAACCCTAGTTATACCTGTAGTCTTGCTCGGATAACCTACAACAACATAAAAGGGTCATTACATGAACTTTAGAAAAATTTTAAACAACATCAGATAGCTAATAAACATTTTAGAGAGAAAATAGCTCGCCTGATAAGGATATGTGAAAAGCATAGCAGCAAATTTAGAAGATGCCCCCAGCATAGCATAGTCAACTGAGTTCTGCAATGAATACGAATGATAATTCAATTGGATGCATGCCAAGAGAAAGTCAGTGATGATGTATCAGTCCATGTGCTACTAGCAGCAGATTGTCCATAGCAATTAGCATTCAACTTTCAAATAAATTAGCCCAGGACTACTAGCATGGTATGTTCAAGGCACAAGGCAGTACCTCAGCAAGTTTCAGCAAAGCATTCAAGCTCAAAAATACTATGGAAATAACTATCATGAAGTACTACAAAAAAATATTACTTGTTAAATGATAGAGGAGAACCCCGCCAATGGGTTATAGATCTGCACTCCATAGCATTTCAAAATACTACCCTCTTAAATGATGTCAATCCCACATAGTAGTATATACTTGACAGCTTCCAGCTGTCTTTCTCCTGGTTCAACTTACCAGCTGGAGAATTTCTTACGTTTCTCACTGATGTAAATTCAATTTCCAGTTAATATAAAAAAAGCTGACATATAAAGCACAAATCATTTCAATGGTCTAGACATGCAGAGCCGGCCCTGAGGGCATGCCCATGAATACAATGATTGGGCCCCCTTGAAAATTTTGCATAAAAGTGGCCACCAAATCTGTAAAAAGCTTTTAAATATTATATTAAAAGGCCACAATTTAAATACATTTAAGTATTAGATTTGTTGGTAACAACTCTATATTATAGTTAAGATGTCCCAAGTTCTAACCTTAAGTACTACTTTTTCAATAATTCTTTTTTTTTTTTAGAAATAAATTTGTGGGCTATGTTTAAATTTGAATTGGGCCACCTAAATCTCAGGGCCGGCCCTGTAGACATGCAACAACTGCCTATGCGACAAAAGTACAAAATAAATAAAGCAAATACTATAATGTGTCCATAGGTGCACATTTTCAAACTGAAGAAGTATCCTTTTGATCAGAGATTTGTGAAACTGTACCAATACTTTATCCCCATGATTGTAATTCACGTTTCCTTTAGACTTGTATCTGACAAAAATTTGGCGAAGTTCCTCATACACGGTGAACTGAACAGCACCATGGGAAACCTGCTGAAGCATTACAGGCAACAATAAGTTGGGCAAATAACTAAATATTTTGTAAGGTTCCTTAGGTTATATAAAATGCATGTATACTTGAACAAACAGTACAGCAGCTCAATTACAAATGCAACATACATAGTGCAGTATCACGAGTGATATACCTCATTATTAATTAAGGCAGTCGATGTAGATAAGGAAGGAAGAGGGTGATGAAGAAAATATAGTTGAGGTACAGGCAAGCCAAAGTGCATCACAAATCAAAGGCCTACTCCCTACAATATCTATCCCCTACAAATTGGGTCATCAAATAAAACCTCTTATAAAGCCTAAACAGATTAGCCCATCATGTCTTTGGGAGCAACAATAAAAAGCCCAGCCAGGTTGAAATCAAGGTTGCATATCTGATTTTCACCATAACAACAGGCTTCCGTAAAAAAAACCCATAAAAACAGGGCCCACGATTTTTTACTCTAGAAAACAGAATAGAGAAAAACGTCAAGTGGTTTTCTTTTCCTGTTTATAAAGATTACGTGGTGAAATCTTATACGTGAGACCGCAGTTGAATAAACCACCAATCAATTCCTTCAATAACAACTCTCTACGCACCTGTTTAACTGTTCCTCCTCCCTCCCCTTTTCTAAAGTAGTAAAGATAGCCAGGAGGACACATGATTCAACATCAATTGAAACCTCAAAGAACTTCCATGAAAAATCCTCATTTCCACTCAAGACAGAATTTCAATATATGTCGGAGTTTATCTAACATAAACATCTGCCACTACCCACTTAAAGCCCCCTCACCATCACCCTTCTTAAGTCCTAAATGAATTTTTAGACGCATGGAGAAAACTACTCCTTAATCAAGCTTCTCATAAACAATTTTTTATAGACGCATGGGACTAGCCCAAACTATATTCCAGTAATACTTAGTCTGACACTATACGCACTTTCCACAAGACCGAACACTGAGACTTCCCAAGCTTCTGTGAACCGCAGATCAGTTTTTATACTGATTTGGCGATCACTTGGAAAATATTGCTGTTCTTTTGCATCGTCTACCAGAATCATTCTTAGCAGAGTTCTTACTC